>CABFWB010002349.1:0-112256 GCA_902151455.1 Timema bartmani
TGGGGGGCGCGCGCCTCCGCGCCTTAGGGACGAGCCGCCCCTGCTATACATACTATCTACTGTAAAAGTTCTGTTTACTCATTTACACACCACCATGAGGCAGAGTTGACAGTGTGTAGTATCCCCAGTATCCTTAACCCACAGATGTAATTGAGAAGTTGTACATTTTTAGTCACTTCGATGGTCCTGGTTGATTGATTTTTATTTATTCATAGAAAACACGTCTTTTAGCGTCAGTATGTGCTTATAGCTCTTCATTCCCTTCAGTCCTGAGATTCTATTCTCAAATTAATAAAGTTTTTTCTACTTCATCTTCAATTTTTATCAGAGCCTCTAACACAATTTTGCATAATTTTCCATTGCAAAATCTACAAATGGTGGAACCATTATATCCAGATTTTCTGCAGACATATGTTGCGCTGCATTTTTGTGGTGATATAACATTGAGCAAGATGTCAGGAGTTGGATCCTTTATAGTTCTCACTGGAGTAAGTCCATTATTGATACGTATCCAACCCCTCTCCTGTGGACAATCCCAAATCATGTTTGAACTGAATACGTGATACGATACCATGCAGCGTCTCTTGTTAGAGGCAGAGTAGAAAGATTAAATTTGTTTTAGTTGTAGATTTTGTAAAACGTTAGTGTAGTGCATCTAATATTTCGTTTTCTATGTCACCACCACACAAAGCGACCAAAAAAAATGCTATCCTGCCCTGAAATTTCCTATAGCTCTGCGACCTGTTCTTTGAAGACTTTGTCAATCTCGTTCAAGTGCGAGTTTTTCTGAATAATGGTACTACGTTATGTTTTCCCTTAGTTCAAAAGGGCAGATGTTGTATCGCAGCCATTGATTACATTAATACACAGATTGCTGTTTCATACCACATTGTTTTAGTGGAATAGTTTTTCTGCAGTTTTACCTCTCCCAGGGGTACTCTCATGGCAAGATGCTAATCCTATCAGCAGAACCCACAAGGGTTCTTAGCCAAAGAGGTCAATGGAATAAAATTCTGAGACAGTAGAAATGGCAGTGCTAAAGATCGACACATCAGCGTCTTATAAAGCCTATTTCACTAAAATATTTGACTGTTCAATTTTTTTTTTAGAATTTAAATCAAATTTATATTATTAGTTTTGTTCAACAAACATATTTATTGTGAAACTTTGGCAGTCATTGATTCGCCCAAGAGAACATCCATGGAAGTGTGTTATGATGTATTTCTGTGTACTTAGTGGTTTTTGCTGCATCATCAACTGGATATCCATAAAAAATAATGAATGAGTTTAAACCATGGTACTTTTGTATGTATCACACGTAATTTGCACAAATGAATACAAAAGAATTGTTGCGCTGCCATACTACTCTGTGTGGATGATATCCTCTAACCACTACATCAATGTTACTATCTTCAAGTCTCGTTACATCCGAAAGTGACGTGAAGCAGTGTATAGAGATGTTTTGTGCCACCATGCAATCCTTATTTTGAGAACAGTAACAAAAATTTAAGTTAGTTCAAATTTGAGATATTCTTTTGATTCATGATCGGATTGTTTCGCGATGCACTTTCTATGGAACAGCACGATCAGGTTAAAATACATTGCTTTGTTGCCCAATCTTATGTTGTTGTGACTGCGAACAGTGACATAATTTTTTTATTGCGTTTTAATTTAACGGACTTAAAATTTTTGTCACCAGTCATTTTAAAAATACCAACCATTGCAACAAATGACAGTTGATTTGTTTATCCCCAGCGAATTCAGTGCTTATTGACATTAACGAATCAATTTTTGGGAAGGGACGATGTTAAGAAAACCAATATACATGTTTATTTCATGTTCTGGTTGTCCCAAATGACACGTAAATCAATCTGAATGTTGCTCGTACATTGCTAAAGTAATGGCACAATATTTCTCAACTTCGTCACAGATATTGTATTAATAAATTATTCCTAGATTCCATAATGAAAGCACGTTATCTGCGATTCAACACCCGTTAGTAGGTTCTCCAGAGCTCATCATCACAAATTAAGTTCTGCTGAGTTGACATATTACCCAAATCCCTCACCAAAACTTGTTTGAACACCTGATAGTAAAATAAGAACAACACACTTAAATTAGCTATACATCAAAATAAACTTGGCCAAAGATTGCTCTGAAATAGATAAAATAATACCTGATTTAATGAAGCTGTCCCTAGTTTTCGGTGTGTAATGATGGCGTTTGTAGAAAACTTCAATTGACTATTAGAAAATAATTAATATAAGTTTCACACTTAGTTCACTTATTAAAATCACAATTTAATAATACTATTACAGCGGAAGACAATAGGAAGCAGCCCTTCAGTGAGAGAGGGCGTGAAAGAATGTGCGACCGTTCTCTTCTTACTTTTCAAACATTAGAATGGGTAACCAGACTACCTGTGCTACAAAAACAGCTCGTTAACAATTACTATGGATAGTGTACAATTTAAAGTACGTACGATGAAAATACCGCATTCATTTACTACAAAATGATGGCAAGAAAATATCTATGTCAGAAGGAGGATCCATTAAGTAAGGTTTATATATCCAGATTTCCTTATGAAACTTCATAGTGGTGTAATAAACAAGTTAGGAACAGTCAATATGTGATTAATAGCTAAAGAAGGAGTCAGATTAAAATGGAGCGTTCTTGAAATGTTTAGTAATCTGCTCCACTTTACAGCTTGGTATCTATTTGACTTATAAAAAGTGTGTTTGACAGTAGTTGTAGGAAACTATGTCATCTATAGAATGTTTTTATCCTAGGACACACTGGAAAGAAGATGTTACGAAAGAACTGGTTAAAGATAATAGCGTGAGCGCCGGTGTACTAAGGTCGAATATTTGGAAATTGCATTAGGACTGCGAACTCTCAAACATATACAAAGATCAAAACTACCTGACATTTTGCACTCGTGCCCTTCTACTGGATTAAACAGCCTAAGGCGAGAAACTATCGTGTGATGACGGGCTGCCTACTTACGGAGTTGGATGAGCTCAGAATCTCCTTAAATAATTTTTACTTTTCTTCGCCTTAAGAACAATATCTACAACAGAATAAAAGTGATCACAGGCCTGTAATTCTACAAACTTTTCTCGGACTAATTATATTTCCAATCAATAGGCTGTACTCTTTTTCATACCCTCTTTCATCTTACAAGAGGCACCATATTCTATGAAATATAAATTATTTCCAAAATCATTAATGCTTTCAATTTTGTAGATTCCAAAATATGAATCACACGTAATTTATTAATTGTAGTACACAGTATACATCTGTATCTTTAGCTTATTTTACAGCTATTGAGCTCTATCTTACAGTTGTAAACGTCACTAGACCTAGCTAAATGTGTACTCAAGAAGAGTGTCAAAGTACACAACGGTAGATCACTCCACCTGGATGGTGAATACTTGATCTCAGCTGCAGTAGTTATAGGGTCGTATGCAAGTGCTTCAATAAGTGGATGATTTGTTGACACTAGCGTGGGTTTGCTTGCCTCATCATTGGTTAAAAGGTGGAGTGATATTGTGCTCAGGACCACACTATTGGTCCACTAAGCATTCACTATACTTTCTTGCATACCGCCCATATCTTGTAATAACTAAACAATATATCTTTCGGACTATACTGGACCCCAAACTATTACCAGCCAGTCTGTGCTAATGATCAAATATCACAACACATGGCTGACTGATAATGATCCAATGTCACCAACAAATGGCTGACTGCCAAAGATCCTATACCGAGACAATATAATCTGCACTCACGACCATGACAGTGGCTCTTATCACAACGGTTGTATTTGAAGGGTTTTCAAGTTTTACTTGCATACTTGCATGGTCCTACCTGGCATCGTGACTGTCGCTACTGAGGAGAACACTCCACATAACATGATGGCTTTAGTGCGTGTTGGTGTGGAGTGGAACTCTCCAAGATAGGCGTAGTTCACCGCATGGGAGGCGCAGATTCTAAACGTGGGAGAGAGATTCAAGTTATAATGTATGATAGCTATTATTTATGTAATTTTTCCAAACTTCGGATTCAAGAGTAGTTTATTATAGCTGTACAATTATGTTTTGAGATTTTACTTAATTAATTTGTTTCTTCCCTCCATTGCTACATTCTTTGGATGCACCACTGTTGTTGAGAATAGTTTGTGAATTATACCTTATACATTTCAAATAAGGGAAAGTGATTTAAAATAAAACATATGATAATGATTTTTGCTAAAGAGAAATTATCGCAAAACTAACTAGTCCTATTTCAAATCCAAAATTATCTAGATTCATGATTTTCTTATATTTTTACTTAAAATAGAATCAATTATCATTCTGTTTTTATTTTACTGGCTAGCCAGCCACTTATTTAGT
The DNA here is from genome assembly GCA_902151455.1 of Timema bartmani. Classification (NCBI taxonomy): domain Eukaryota; kingdom Metazoa; phylum Arthropoda; class Insecta; order Phasmatodea; family Timematidae; genus Timema; species Timema bartmani. The sequence continues at coordinate 4,395 of CABFWB010002349.1, forward strand.
TACACTGTGGCTTTAGGAACTCGAAAGTTAATTAGCGCACTCACAAAAGTACGCCACCTATCTCTATCTTAGGTTAATTATATCCAGTATATCTCATTACAACCTATCTCTCTCAGGTCTGTTCAAGTGTTATCCTCCCATCTGGGTCTAGATCTTCCCAGTGGCATTTCTCCATTGGGTTTGCCAATCAATACCTTGAACGCAGTTCCAGATACTCCCATTCACTCTGCATGACCTGCTCACCGTAACCTGCGAGATTTTACTACCCTAACAATGTTTGGTGATGAGTGCAGAGTAAGCAGCTCATCATTATGTAGCCTCCTCCAATCCCCACTATTTTCATCCATTTTGGAACACATATATTCACAAACACCTTGTTTTCGAACACCCTAAATTTCTTTTCTTGATATAAAGTAAGAGGCCATATTTTGCACCCATAGAGAACAACAGGTAAAGTTATGGTTTTGTATATTCTGAGTTTTACATTCCTTGAAACCAGGGGAGACGCCAACAACTTACTGACCAAGTATTAGCAAGCATTTTCCAACTGTATTATTTTACTAGTTTCCAACCTAATATTGTTATTGCTAGTTAAAAATTTTCCAAAATGTTTTAATTTAATTAACCCTATCAGATGGCGCTCGATGAAGTCTTGATTGCATGTGACCTGTGTGAAAGAATTATCTTGTTAGAAGATATGAATAGATGAATGGGTACACAAAGAGGAAATTCAGAAAGAGTGTTAGGAAGGTATGGTGATGAGTGATGACAGGGTAAATGAGTTAGTGAGTCTGTGTTTAGAACAAGGTTTATTTGTGTCGAACACATGATTTAAGCACAAATCTATTCTCTTGTATACATAGCAAAGGGCAATTCGAGAAATATGACTGATTTTGTGATGTATTATGAGAGACTTAGAAGTTAAGTCAAGAATACCAGTACGGTGAGTGGAGCTGAAAGTGGAACGGATCAATTCCTAGTGATCTCAATAGTTGAATTAGGTAGAGATTTTGTGAGGAAGCAGAAGCAGTTCAAGAGTATTACGTATTACGTGTGTGAGCGCAATATAAAAGATCTCTGGGCAAACATTTTAACATTAAAATAGAATGAATGGAATTTTGAAATAAATGCTAGTGGTACAGAATGTGTTGGAATAGAAAAAAAGAGGCTGTAATTGAGTGCGTGAAATATGTGTGTCTCACGGGGGTGGGGAACTTAAGGGATGCGTGGTTGTATCGACAGGTGAAAGAATCTATGAGATAAAATAAAGAAGCCTACAAATGAATTAGTGCTGTAAAGAATGAAACAGGACGTAAGTAGCTGTGGGACTAATAGAAAAATATAAAAGGATTAATTCATAAAAGTAGTAAAAGAGAGTAAGGTGCAAATGAGATTAAAAGAAGGAGAAGAGAGTAAGGCGCAAATGAGTTTTTAAAGAAGGTGAAAGAATGAATAATGATTTTGAAGTAAATATGAATCAATTCTAAAAGTGGGAAAAGAGAGCAAAACAAATGATTTAAGGAAATACCTCTGACATTCGGAATGAACGTGGGGAGATGATTTGGGATGATAACAGTATAAGAGAGCGATGAAGGGAGTAATTTGTATGGCAAAAACGTAAAGAAAGTAGCAGAAAGTAGGTAAAATATTATGATGAGTGAAATATTTACTAAGACAGGGATGTTAAAATATATGAAAATGTTAAAGATTGGCAAAGCTAGGGATCTGGATGGAATCACAATTGAAATACTTAAGTGTAGGGACATGGTACTATTTACCAGATTAAGGGAGTTGATCAATGTGTGTGTTCCGGGATTTCGAATGTTCTTAATGACCAGAAGAATGCTGTCACTGTGCCTTTGTACAAGGGCAAAGGCACTAAGAGTAGATGTAAGAATTATAGGGTAGTTAATTTGTTGAGTATTCAGTTGAGAGATTTTGGAAGAATCTTATTTGAAAGGATGCGGGAAAAAATTGCGGATAAGATTTGGGGTGTGCAATGGGATTCCTGCCAAGTAGATGTTGCATGGACCAGATATTTGCTTTTCAACAACTGACTGAGAAATGTATGGCAGTAAGAAAGAAAGTTTACTGTGCATTGGTTGATCTGGAGAAAGTGTTTGATTGTGTGAATAGGAGGAGTATGTTATGGAATGTTCTGAGAGTATGGTTTGGATGCATGGTTAGTAAATGTAATGATGAGGGTGTATGATGGAAGTAAAGCCTGATTTAGGATGGATGGAGCGTTGAGTGAATGGTTTGACACTGAACAGGGTGCTAGACAAGGTTGTGTTATGTCTCCATGGTTGTTTAATGTATTCTTGGATAAGTGTATGAGAGTGAGAGTGTTTACATATGAAGATGATATCATGATAATGGCTGATAATGAGAAATACTTGTCTAATGTATTAAATCGTTTGAATGTGATGACAGGCAGAACGAATTTTCATATAAATGTCTCCAAAATTATAGTAATAGTAAGGACGGGTAATGAAATGATTGTCAGCTTATTATAAATGGAAAATAGAACAAGTGAATGATTTTGTTTATCTGGTCAGAATGTTTGGTAGAAATCAAAGGATGGATGGTGAATCGACAGATGGGTGAATGCATCTCGAAGAGTAGTTGAAGTATGTAGACTATTGCAAAGAATGAAGTAGTATCGAAAGAAGAAAATATGGCAGTACATAAAAATATGTTGACCCCAATATTGTTTAATAGATGTGAGGCGTGGGTCTGTCAAGAGAAACACAAGAAGAACATGAATGTGGTTGGAATGATATATCTAAAAAATGTATGTGTAAAACATTTATAGCCATAGTAATGAATGGGTGCAGAAAGGGTGCGGTTTGAAAGGGAATCTAACAGGTCAATGTGAAATAAACTATGTTAGCTTGGGCTGCATGTTGAGAGGGCGAGTGTGAATCGAGTGACAAAGCAAGTATATGAAGGTAGATTGTTTGGATCAAAAGGAAGGGGTGGGCCATGTAAGACGTGACTAAATGTTGTAGATAAATGTGTGAGACATTAAGAGTGTTAAGAGTAAAAGAGCATGCTTCTGTGTATGGCTGTTGTTGATATGAATGGGGAATGCAAGGATAGGAAAGTGAGGATGGATTAAGTATGGAGTGTTTTTTTAAAGTTATATTCGGTTTCTTGCCTACCACGTAAAGGAACGGCGTTATTAGTTATGTATGTACAAACAAATATTATCTTGAAAATTAAATTTCTTTATACATAGTTGAGGACAATTCTATAGGTTCAATATGGTAAAAATTGGTAACAATAATGTATACATAGATTGTGGAGTATCAATTACTCAATTAAATTCATAGTTTAGCAATGAAACGTTTTCCAAACTCACGCAAAACCGTTGAAAAACTTGAATACGACGAAGATCCAATAGGCGTGAGAAAAACTGCTGATGATGGTGATGAAACTGTCCATTACCATCCCTGTAATGATTATCTTTTTCCTACCCCTAGTGTCTGCCAGATACCCCCAAAAGTGAGAGCTGCAGATAATACCTGAAACATGAAGTAAGTCATTGTAATACATACTTCCCTCTCAAGTACAGATCAGGCCTCACAAAGATTTGGAGTTGAATTTTATACAGAAACTTACAGTATATAACAATATTTACATGCTTCCTCATCAAATAAACTAACCGAAATAGCATTTAATTTTCTTTATCTTCTTTAAATGCATATCACTTTACCACAGGAACTATTTACCTTATTTTCTATATGTATAAATGGAGATCATTAATAATTACTCTAAACAAATCAACTCATTAAAATATCAACTAAAACTATAGATAATATACATAAATCTATATTTTTACTTTCTTGAAAGCGTAATGTATCCAATAACTGAAAATGTTTCTATAAAAAATAAGTAGCAAAATAATAATAACGTTTTAAGAATGTTTTGTAAACAAATTCCCTACAGAGATTAAAATCCTTGACACCATAACTTTATCCAGAACATATTTTACAAGGCGATAAAATAGCTTTATGAAGTTATATCCAGGAGGAGTCACATAAAGTGGGGTTCAAATTAATATATCAGAAAGTGCTGGTGGTAATATAAAGCTACAGCAAGTATATCTTGTTTGATGACAATACGGATGTAAATTGATGGTATGAACTAGGCTATATGTACTTAAGGAACATGGTGAGGCAAGTTCAAGGTCACCACTATTTTGTTAGTTCTTTATTGGTATTATAACTGCTATTTAAACGAATACAAGGCTCATTGTCATCAGGTCATTCAAAGTTTCTAGAATTCAAACAAGAGTGTGACGTGCTCTATGTTTGTAATATCTTATAGCCACGAAAATATCAAACAAAACTCTAAGCTTACTGATTCTTTCAATATTTACGTAGAGTAGAAAGTTATAAGGGTGTAAGTGCCAAAAATCTTTCAGTAATTAAAAAAACTTTTTAATTTCTAGGACATTCAAAAAAATTCCCAAAGTTAGTATTTTAGAGCATTATTTTACTTTGGAGAAAAGCATAACTCATAGTATTAAATAGAAATTCATAATTCTTCTTACAATATAATATACCGGTAATATACTGATTAATATATATATATTTATATCATAGTAGTCAAAGTCTTTGAGTAGTCTAGATAATAATATATACATATATAGCTACAAATAAAAAGAGACTTGGTATAGCTCAAATTTTACATTTAAAAAAAATTATGTGTCAATATTTGAGTGTTTATGAAAATATTATTTAGAATAAAAGCTGTAGAGTGTAGAGCATACGCTGTCGTATCGAAATCATATATGTTAAGAACAACGCCTACACCGAGTCCATCCATGTTCCCAGCAGGTGGCACAACGCGTGCCGCCCACTACAGTAGCTGGTTGATAAGTGTGATCTTCTACCTTCCTACGCACAAGCGCACGAACATGGAACGTTCCTGTCCAGAAGTGTCTGCCTAGCTTACGACAGTTAGCTATCTGCTGCAGTCTGTTGCGTGTGCGTGAAGACTGTGATGCATCCATGGAATCTTGTGTTATTTGTGGTAGGCGCGACAGTGTATTGGAAATTGTCAGTAGAGGTGTTGATAGAGCTGTTCAGTACAGTTTGTTACGGGAGGGTGGTGTGAGCAAGCAGATTAAAGAAAATTATGTACGAGTTTGTAAAGAATGTAAAAGACTACACCCAGCGACCACAAAAAAAGAAGAGGTAAAACTTTTTTAAAAGAACAATGCATATTTTGTGGCAAAGCAGCTGTTAAAGATTATAAACACCCAGATGAAAATATAATTGAAGCTCGCACTTTACCAGTTTCACTTTACCAGTTTTAAATAAAGTCATAACACACGCCAGAGAGACGAGGATCGCTATCAAACAAATTGTTACCAGCATTTTTTTCGGCTGGATTATAGTTTGTTGGGCGATAGACAAAGTACCGATGGCCATCCTAAACATAAGCAGAAGAGTGAAACTGTTAGGAAGCTATGTGATTATATAGAAGAGCAGGAGGAATGTTAATTTAGTACTGCAGGTTTAGTCAAAATTATGCACACGTTAGAACCATCAACACCTCCATACAGCGAAAAACATTTGAAAAGAAAATTAATAGAACGTTATGACTATGACCGTTACAGAATTGGCATGTCACAATAATGTGGTAAGTTTTTCAGGGCATAGAGACGCAATTTTAACTGAAAAATGGAAGGAAACCAAGCCGTTTGAAGAAACAGAACTGTACTACTGGTGGCTAGAATTATAGGCGAGGTTATCAGTTCTTGTCCTTATGATTGTAGATCTCACCCCACAGCTGAAAATATTGAATTGGGTGCTATAGTTTTAATACCAGAATCTCATTCAATGTTTTTAGATGAGATTAATTTACCTAAAAAGGCACAAACAATGCTTCCAAGTACAAACCAAAACCACAGGTTATAAAGCACTGAATAGTAGGGGCCACAAGGCCTCGATCATCCGCTTCCACAATTTTGTTTGGGCTAAGCATTCAACTAACGCTGTTTCATCGCAAATGCCAGAAGAATAAAAAAAGTAGTGAGCGCTGCGCTCACCCCTCGACCAACGAAGGGTTAAAGTAATTATAAAGAGACAATGGGGTATGAATCCTCAGTAATCCTGGATGCTAATTTTTAAGTTGACAATTTCTCCTATGTTCACATTTTTTATAATTATGATGAAAATATCCGTACTCTAGATGGATACGGGACGTTTCATGTAATGGGAGGCTTAATGTGCGCTACCCCAGCATCATCACTACCCATTGAACCACCATTTTCCAGGGATCTGAATTCTAGTGCACTATCAAACATGAGCGGATTTAGCAAGTTTTAACATAACATAGTATAAGCAGCAAACAGGTACAGCTGGATTATCAACAGTTACAGTACAAGCTGTCAGTGCTCTACACCTACACATTGAAGCTGAACGTACACAAACTACTTGACTTATAGATGTCCGATGATTGATTTATAACAAAAACATGCATTTTATTTTTTAGTTATTCACTCATAAACTTGCTAGGTTTATTCTGAATTTGAAGTGCAGCTGGAACTTATTTTATTTAAATTAGAATATTATTGAAGTAAATGTGGAATACCTTGGAGCAATAAATTAAAATATATGTTCAGCTACATCACATAACAGCTGTAGTGGAACGCACTTTACCTGTGTAGTAAGGTTTAATGAGTTTGAAGTAAATGTTGGCAAGACTGTATGCCTCTTGTTTAGATAGCTACACTAGTGTATTATATAGATGTTCTGTGGATGTAGTCTTGGTGTAGAATTATTGTGTTTCACGGTGTAGCGTTAAATTAGCGTTAAAATAAGGATTATTTCTTTTAATCGATGGAAATTAATGGGTCCGTACTTCATCCCATAACAACAGCATTTAAATAGAGTGTATTATGAACAAACATGCTGCTGTAATGTGGCCATGGTCTTAACAGCTCAACCATTGTGAAGTGTATCAAATTGATGCCAGCAATTGCCAAGATAGTGGATGCTGTAGAAACACTATCTGGAATATCCTCAACAAATACAGAATAACATGTAGAGCTATGAGAGAGTTTTATGAAAAGATATCAAGCTGGTGCTCGAAAAGTACTTGAATGACTAGAGCTACACAATCATTTCCAGCTTGACATGAATTTAATGGTTTCTCTAAGCGTTGGGAACGTGGCAGACTCCAAAGTAAATTGCGATTCCTCCAAGGAAATTGGTCTCCAAACACAGATCTTTATTACCGGCAAACCATTTAATTCCATACATCTATAAATAAAGGATATTGTTGTTAATTTTGATAAAGAGGAAAAGGGAATTCGCATTAGAGAATATATCGTTGAGATTAATTATATTCAGCTATTTCACCATATGGGGTGTGTAGTTAGATTTGACGAAAAGTTAGAAGCAGCTCTCCACTTTGAACTAGCAGCCTGACCACCTAACTTCTTCAATGATTGTTCTATAAGAAGAGCTGGGAAGGCGAAATTGATTCCTATGCTAGAGAGCTACTGCTGACCAGCAAATTGTTTGCCAGATAACGTCCGAAATGTTACTTGTACTATTGATGGAGGTCACTTGTTGCATAAATATATGTGGCAACGACATGGACGATATAAGGAAATAGTGAGTAAGTATGTGTCATATGTAACCGATCAAAGCGGATTACCCAACGTGACTGTTGTGTTTGATGGATATGTCAAACCTCCAACAAAAGACTGTGAACATGATCGTCAAGGCCACTCAATTTAGGTACTGGTCGAGGAGAACTCTTATGCAGCTTTATCTCAGGGAGATTTTCCGGCCAATCAAAACAATAAATGCAGACTCATTTCATTGCCATCCAAACAGTTGCAGTCTGGGGAAGTTAAAGTTCTCCAAATTGAAACAGATGCTAACACACTAATTGTTTCTAATGAAAAGAAAGAGGCAGAATATGGAAATACATCAGCGATTGCAAGAGAACTAGTTATTCTTATCACATTAGCTGGATCATATACTGTAATAATACTGATTTGAACCGCTTTCATATATTTAAAAAGTCATGGATGAAGGGATTTTTCTTCAATAAACTTTATGTAAATTATCCTTTCAAGACTTCATACATGGAGAATCACGCGATTTTCAGAAATAATTTCAAATTATTGCACCATTAAAACTTATTTTTTATTTCAAAATTTAACTCCGTAGTATTTACCAAAACAAGCAAGTGACGTTAGCTCCCTATACCCAATAGGAATCTAGCCTTCAAGACACCTGTTGCAGGGACGCTTTCAATTTGTTGGTTTTGAAACTGGTCACGAGAGGTCCAAGGGGCAAGGGGTATGTCATATATAAGCTGTTTGTGCGTATGAACACACATAGTGCCGGTGACCAAAAACCTAGTGTAGTCACATAAATATACACAGTGCCGGTAGGAAAAATAGTAGCAATGTAACTCAACAGAGAAAAATATTAAGAGTGCCGCTGACATAAACCTAGAGAACATGTAATATCACGACAGTACTACTAACTTAAATATAAAGAGTTCAGAAAAAATACTCTCTAGTTAAAGTAAAATTGTATAATTTTACATAATATCTTTGTACTGAAGATAAAATCACTTCAATAAATCGTGTGCAACATTAACAGTTGTATTTATTCAAGTAAAATATAATAATAATTGGCGTTCGATCACGGGGCTATAATTACCAATTATCACGAATTAAATCGTAACACTTCAATACTTTCATGCTAAGACCAAGTAAAGGCAATCGTCCCCAAGAAATATTCTATAGTAAATTATTGCAAGATGCTTTGGGTGAGATTTAAAACTATTTTCTATTNATATATATATATATTTATGCCAAGGGTAAGCTAGAAGCCTTTGATAAACTGAAACGGGATGAAAATATAGAGAGAGTAGTGGTAATATTTAATCACATTTCTGTGCCATATCAAGATATTATCAAAGCTAGAGAAGCGTTTATGTGTGTGTTGTATGGTGGGAAATGTACATATACACTCAATTAGTTGCATTACAAAATGTGTGAAGAGTATTGCCAAACAACAAATATATACCGAGCTCAGACTAGAATCACTTTCTCCAATTTCAGATGCGGCAAGACAACACACACTCCGTGTTTACCTACAAGTACAACTTTGGAGACATATGAAACTGGATCCACTGTAGTGGGGATGGAAAACAAACAATGGCTAATTTAAACCTATTCCAACCTTACAAGATCCGGCACCATAACATCTTTTGTGACTGCTGTCTTGCAACTGTTAAAAAGGATGTGATAGCCGGAGTTGGGAATGTTTAAGAAATAGCCTGAAAATTTGCAACATGTATGGCTATTGTTCTGGTTATGGTTGAACCAACCGTTTACAAACCATAGATGAAAGCGAAATTAACGAAGTCAATTTAGGGCCAGAAAAAACTTTTGATTAAAACATGGAGATACTTTTAACAGGTATAATAAAACAATCCTTAATCTTTTAGTATATTTTAAATTAATTAAGTACTGTTGATTTCGAACATCACAGTAGAAAAATCTCAATAAGGGAAAGTACCCAAATATCGTCCCCTATTTGTTTATCTGAATTTCAGAGAAAGTTTGGAAACAATTTTTGTACTAATCATTTATATTCTAATAACAATGTATTTATAATTTCTTGAACTGAAATTGAACAAAAAGCTAGTGTGTTTTTAATATTTTTAGAAATAGATACTAAGAACGATATTAGGGTTATAGTGCTGCTAATATTGCCCCCTCTTTCAACCCCTACAAAATGGCATGAAGCATAAAAAAATTAGCATAATCAAGTAATACTCTGTTTATTTAGCTATGTAGATATTAAAATTGATTCATAAAGTTATCCATCAAAACAAATCTCACAAATAAATGTTTTCTATTGCAGTTATAGCGGCAACATACAGTGTGACCCCACCGATTACATTCTGTACACTGTACCCTTTTATCACCATGTTTGTCATTGGAGAACCATTTATCACACACAAAACACTGAGCATCTTCATCATTTTCACCGTCTTCATCATCCGTTTCTACAAAACTCTAGGTGGTCATCTTCGTCTTTTGATGATGACGAGGAAACCGTGCTCCGTTTATCGCAACGTTTCTGTGGTCCTAGCTTACCCCTCTTTCCTCGCTTACCTCTCTGAGAAGTTGACGGAGTTGGTAGCGTAGTCCCTGATTTATTTTGTAATGAAAATTGTCTTTTATCACCTATCTCTTTCTTCTTTTTTTCATTGGCTTCTTTTCGAGCATAATCATCCATTACTTTGTTTTTATGTGGTGATCCTGTCACAAGAACTGCAGCACCCTGGCGAGAAATCTGGTCAGCAGTTTTGTTATTTTGTATTGTTGGAACGGGATTTATTTCTGCTGGTAAAATGAAAGGGGGGTCACCGTTGTTGTTCTCTTTTTCCTTTTGAAATGAAGTCATGATCTTTGAAAACATTTATATTCATGGGAAACAAGCCAGTTTTCCTGAATACATTTACTGCTACTTCTACTGTAGCTGATTTCACAAAAGCTTTCCCCATTAGGTTAGCAATTTGATAGCTTGTTACTACTTGACCAGGGTTGTTTTTAAGCCAATTCTCAATTTCTTGGGAGTAATATGTTTTGAACGGATTCATGAAAGCCACATCTAACGGCTGCATACGGTATGTACAATGCGGTGGTAGGCACACAATTGCCATTCCGTTAGCTCGAACCATATCTATAACGTCTGGATTTCTAACACGTGTGTAGTGCCCATCTAAGACAAGAACCACAGTGTCTGTAAGTGAAGGTTTCAGAGTAGCAATGAAATGTTTGAACCACTTGGTAAAACTGTCCACTTGTATCCATCCAGTCATGTGAGTGGCACCAATTATTGTTCCAGGGGGAGCTCCAGCTATTAGCTCTTTCTTCATATTCTTACGAGGGAACACCATTAACGGGGGAATAAACATTCCAGAGGCACTCAAACACGTGACCACTGTCACAAGAGCACCCCTTTCAGCGGATGATAATGATGACATTTGTCTCTTACCCTTCAATGCCACAACCTTGCTTGTTTTGTGTTTAACGACAGTGAGTCCAGTTTCATCAACATTTAATAACCTATTAGGTGAGAAATTAGTTTTTTGCATTTCGGGTTCAAACACATTAAAAAAAACTTTGATACTTTTTCGGGCGTGAATCCCTTCACTCTGGAAAAACTGGTTGGTTGAAGCTTTCGAAGAGTTAACTGAGGATGTCTTTTAAAGAATCGTAAAAGTCATTTCTTTCCTACTGCCTCTTTTTCGTTAGAAAATGAGTGTGACAGTTTGTTTTTCATGGTTAGTTGGAATGCCATGCGCCTTATGTCCCTTGTCATTAAGCCAAATAAATATTTCTCCATAATTAAACAATATTTAACAACTCATCTTAAAGTTCATTAGGAAGAACAAGCTTCCTGCCCAAACTACCTTTAACAATTTTTTCAACAATTTCTTCTTTACTTTTCTCATAATCTTTGAGTGTAGATCTAGGTACATTATAAGATTTTGACGCTTTCTTTAAACCCATTTCTTTTTTCTAACTGCTGCAACAACGGCACACATGCTGCCTGCATCCCAGGTTTTACGTTTCTTAATATTTGGTGAAGACATCTGCAATATAAAGGGAAAGTAATATTAAAAATGTTCTAAATTAATTGGGGTCTTAATATCGTCCCCTGGGTGAAATTAGGAACTAGCTAGGGGACGGTAATGCGCATCTAAACACATTTCAATATGGTGGCCATACTGTTAAAACAAATACAGATAATTCACTATTGGTTAAACAAAGACGAGTAATGTTCCCCACACTCTATGATCAGGGTGAATAAGAAAGCAGAAAACATACCTTAGCTTGGTTGGCTGTTGATCAAATTAATGTTATCAAAAACTCTGATACTGTGATTTCTAAAAACTAATACGACACACTTGCACGTCTTACAACTGCACTATTCTCACACAACATGGCTGTTTTAGCTATCAGTACAACTCCCACCAGCTACCGGTAGGTTACAGCACTTAACAGACCAAGAATGATGGGGACGAAATTAGGAGAAGGGATGATATTCGGGTACTTTCCCTTACTAAGCCTATAGGAGAAAAAAAAAGAATTATTGCATAAATAAAACCAGCAAAGTGCTAAATAGTCGCATTTAATTTTAAAATAAGAAAAAATTAACTGATATTTTTTTTATAGAAGTTAGACCATTGTTTCAGGACCACAAAGACAAGACAACATTTCCCTGATTTAAAGAAGTACAAATTATATTCTATATTACATGACAAAATATTATTCTTGGATTATTGTTGCAATTAATATTATATTAATAAAAATAATAGTGATTGATTTATAAAAAATCATACATTTTATTTTATAGTTATTTTCTCAGAGCCTTGCTAGGTAACAACAGGTTTTATTCAGAATATGAAGCACAGATGGTGCTTATTTTAGTTCAGTTAGAAGATAATTGAAGTAAGTGTGTAATATATTGGAGCCATAAATTAAAATATATGTTTAGTTACATCACATAACAGCATCTAAATAAAGTGTATTATGAACTGATGGGCTGGGCTGCTGTTAAGTAGTGGGCGCCGCACGTCCTGCCCAATCCACACCACCTGGTGGGAACAAGGCTGAAGTTCGGGCTCGGGGTAGGCGTTGTTTTTAACAAACAGAAAATTAACAAATATAATTTAGATACGCCATCCTACGCTCTACAACTATTATCTCGTGTAAAATTTAATACGAGCACAAATAACGCAGAAAAATAAAAAAAAGTAAAATTTGAGCTATAACAAGTCTCTTTTTAACCAAGTCCATGTATATTATTATTATTAAGCCCACTCATAGGCTTAAACGACTATAATATATATTAGTATTATAAAGGAACTCAATAAGAATACTTTGACCTAAATTAGGCCTCTGTATGACTGACGGTTCTTGTGAAATTAAATTTTAAGTAAAACCTTACAATCGTGAGGGATTTTCCAAGATGGCGGATTTTCCAGGAACGGGTAAACCTTGGAGTTTTCAGAGAATGTAGAGGGACACATACTGAATACATTCCAGTAGGTTTTATTTTGTTATTAATTTTGTCTAGGTTCAGGCTTTTTTTTATCTCACTAATCGCCTTGTACTACAGATTATGGTACGCCTAAAGGGTATAAGCCCCATGCTATTTATTTATTAAAAGGGCTTCCATTTTGTCTTTTAAATGAGTATAATTTGACAATTTAAATAGGAGAATTGCTAATAAATCAACACAAATTCTTGTATTAATAATAACAACTGAAATATGTCATTGTAAATTGAATATAATTCTTTATCGATGTACTCCATCATTTTCTTTTTTCCTCGATCGACATTTTTTTTTAATCTTCAGCCCATGAAGAACATATGAGTCAATGTCTGCCATGGTTATGCCTTTTTTCAAAATATTAGCTTTACTCCATTCCTCAATTTCACATAAATTTGTTTCTTCATTAATTCGCCAGTATATTGTCTAGATACCTTCAACCGCACTGCCCTAGAACTGTGTAATTTTGTGGTATTCAAACAGTCCTTGGATGCCTTATCAAATTTCAACAGGACTCTTCAAACATTCTGACAACGCTAAAAGGCTGAGCTATTCTAGCTGTTTCAATAACTTTTTCGACGTGTTCCAAAATAATGCATTTGTTGACTTTCTTTCTTTTTTCAATCAATGTGAAATCCCAATCGGAGGTAGAGAAGCTATAGCCAACTGACAAGATTTGTGCTCAATACCTCAAACAAGCCAGTACTAACAAAACACATGTATCAAAATCAAATCATACGATTCTTATTCAGTCCTGTGCTGTTGTCACTCCAAATGCTTACATTATTATTATTGTTATTTATAAGATATAATCAATTTAGGGCTTTTAATAAACACTATGCACTTTGATTTGCCCCTCTCCCCGAATCCCCATCATGCCATACACACATCAAACCGTCATTCGGATTGACCACATGTAACTCAAAAGTATAACAACCAAGCTGCCTTGAGTAGTACAGGACAGAGTGTGTTAGCATGGTTGTAAAAATAACTTGCTGCAAAGGGTCGTTTTTTCACTACCGGGCATACTAGACTGTATGATATTAAGTTTAAAGTGTTCAAATTCTACTTCAGTTTTTCAATGATGCAGTTTTCTCTTTCTCTCTTTGCCTCTGCCATTTTGATCATAACATTCAAACAATCACAGATTTTACATGTATATGCTTGAGGTTCTTTGAAAGATAGATCTGGAAATTCACTGTGGAGAACTTTTTTGTAGAGTTGGTAATTTACACGACTGTTGGGGCACTGCTTTTTGAACACGTTGTAAAATCTGTTGACACTTAGGTCTTGACTCGGGCATTTTTTGTGGTCTTTTCTCTGGTGTAATGGATCACATTTCTCATACGTGAATCATCATGCTTTTTATCTTGGTTTCTGTCAGCCAAGGCCTACTTGACATGTCCCACCACGTTTATCTTTAAACGTTGTGTCATCTCGTGTTTTTTTCTAATATAGTCTGCACTCTTTTGGCACTTAATGAAAAGTGTTAGTAAAAGTTTGTTTGCATACCTGAACATGTAAACCCTTACTATACATTATCGTGTAAAATACAGTAGTTTGTCTTCGACTTTGCCCAGGGTACTCATATTTGTCGTTATGACGGTGTTGTACATATTTTGTTTGAATCAATTCTAGAAGATGATACTTGTACTTGTAAATCTAGTGTGTGCAATTTCTCACACAACTGTGTTTTAAACTGATGCCTGCATTTTCATGCTGCCTGGAACCACTCTATTAAAGAATATAAATTGACTAAAATAGTTCAGACATTAAAGTATTTTATTTTATACTATAGCTATGAAAAATCCGGTCGAAAAAATAAGCATACAAAATAGTGCTAAGTATTCTGAAAATAGTGTTATCTATGACCTATTTTAAAAATCTACCTTCCATATTTTTAGGTTAGTTGAAGCTAATATGCCTGTTACGGTGTTTTTCACCTCATAATTGCATTTATTTTAATCCATAGCAAACACGAGGGACCAGCAAAATTTACAAATATAATATAAATTAACACAAGACCTACTGGTGAATAAAGAGTAAAATGAGATAAGCTAACCTGTAGTGAAGGCACTACATTTTATAAAACTATTTTACCACCATATGTTTTGGATTCTTTTCCACTTTATTTAAAGTTTTTTATTATTGGTGATGTGGCATATAAATTACACCTTTTAGTAATGAACTTACTCAGAAACATAAACCTAACCCCATCTGTTGATGACGATAACAAACAACCAACAATGTGAGCACATATATCCGTTAACAAATGCCTTGGCACTTACACCATTTTGATGTTTCAAACTTATTTTTCCAATACTTGAAATGTCTTACACGTAATGACTTTCTATTCAACAGCCCTTACTATCACCATAAAAATCACTACAGTTGACTATCAGCATAAGGACACAGGTCAGACCAACAGATCTCATAATAATAAAAAAGCTTACATTGCCTGTTTGAATCCCGCCGGTGGTGGCGAGTAAATATCATTCACATTACTAGAGCTGTTGGCTATTATAAACGACTTTTGACTTCAGGGACATTGAAGGTAACTCGTGACATAGTTGCTTAGATTCATCTTAATACATGTACAAAATAAACACATTATTATATTTAACAAAATGATGGTAACCTTGACATGACCTCAGCAAATCCACCAATAATGTAGTTTATACTAGCACGTAAAATCCATTAAATACTAGTAAATAGTTATCTGGAAAATTTATTTGTATTACCAATATTTCTGCATGACCTAAATTTTAAGACTTTATGTATATCTCTCTGTATTACAATTAAAATTCAATCCAAAGATCTAACAGTATCATATATGTATAATTTTATCTTCTTATTAATTAAAATGTATTACTCAATCGTATTAATAGATTTACCAACATTTATCACTCTACGAAAAATAAAACTATATTTGAATGTGTTTTAAGCCTGTTTGGTTCTTCACGATGATGAACGAGTCACATTGTAGTATTGTGCTAGTAGGTAGTTTGGTAAGTTGGCTCCTACCTATTTGACACATAGCGTTGAGCAGACCCTTGTCTTGCGCCGTCATGCTGAAGTCACAAGCTGCAGAGGGCAGCAGGTACGATGTGTTGAGAGTGGAGATGATGACAGACGTCAGGCAAAACCCGCAGCAGATTAACAACATGTAGTGGAACCTACCATGTCCTGTCAAACAATAATTAAGATAGAACACACATATTTTGAGCACCTGTAACCACTTCTAATACAATTTACACAAGCTACATAAGTTTGTGCATGTAAACCTGTTATAACACTTAGAAGAAAAAGAGATTGTTTGGCTCACCACTCCGGCCCCACTTGACCTCGTCTCAGCAAGACTCCGCTCCACTAACGCATCACAGCAATATCCACATTGAACTGGCTAGAAGCACCATGGTTCATTTCTAGCCACGAGTACTGAGCCACACCCGAGAAAATAGAAGGACGATATGTGCAGCTTGAATGCGTGGCGTCGGCAGCGCTCAGAAACTATCAGTGCTATTGTTGGGTGCGCTTTTAGAAAAGCATAGACTATTGGAGTATGTTCTGGAATGTTGCTACTGCTTATCCCTCTCCCCCTACTTTGGTTCCGCGCCTTGAGAACACATGGCTTTATTTGTTGGGTATATATACGACATCGTTCTGTAATGCCGGTACACATTACACTACGATCACTAGGTGAGAATAAGTTTACGTCTGTACACTCTAAATTTCGTTTGGTTTTAAATATTCAAAATTATCATTCAGGATTTTTATATGTACCTGGTCTGTTTTAATTTGCTTGTAGACCATAGGAAATCTATATAACTTTGCACGGTTTAACCTAAATGTTAATTTGACTTTACTTGATGATATTTTGGGAGAACTCTCTTATTTATTTAACGTACCCTCTATTCCATCCGCTTCACGGTTTTGTAGTACCACCATGTTTGATTTTGGCAACGTCATACTTTGTTCTGCCAATTTTATGTGTTAAAAGATTTTATCTCTTGTTATTAATTGGAAGATTATTTATTATTGTTACGTTTTTGAAAGTTTATTCTATGTTGGTTAAATGTGGAGCCATGAGTCGGCAGGCTTACTCCCTAATTAGGGCTTTAATATTTAACGTTAATGCAGCCGGTTAAGGCTTATGTTTCTCAACTAGTTCTTGTTGATTGTTTCTATTATGCCCAATTGCGGCTAGGGAGATTTATGTTATTGGGAACTTGTTATTTACTGTTTGAATACCGCTGGTGGTGGCGAGTAAATATAATTCACATTACTAGAGCTGTTGGCTATCGACTATTAATATTTTCTTGAAATGTGTACGAAGGTCAATTTATCTTATGTTTGTAAGGTTTATTTTGAGTCGCCATTATAAGCATGGGAAGGTGTCCCACGTGTTTTATATATTATTGTTCTTTCTTGATTGTTGTTTAAAAGATTTTATCTCTTGTTATTAATTGGAAGATTATTTATTATTGTTACGTTTTTGAAAGTTTATTCTATGTTGGTTAAATGTGGAGCCATGAGTCGGCAGGCTTACTCCCTAATTAGGGCTTTAATATTTAACGTTAATGCAGCCGGTTAAGGCTTATGTTTCTCAACTAGTTCTTGTTGATTGTTTCTATTATGCCCAATTGCGGCTAGGGAGATTTATGTTATTGGGAACTTGTTATTTACTGTTTGAATACCGCTGGTGGTGGCGAGTAAATATAATTCACATTACTAGAGCTGTTGGCTATCGACTATTAATATTTTCTTGAAATGTGTACGAAGGTCAATTTATCTTATGTTTGTAAGGTTTATTTTGAGTCGCCATTATAAGCATGGGAAGGTGTCCCACGTGTTTTATATATTATTGTTCTTTCTTGATTGTTGTTTGGGATCCAGCGCCTAACGCTAGTCATGTCTCACTCGCTCATAGAGCTGTACTTGTTATGTTTCTGGAATAAAAATAAAACTCTATTGTGACCAACCTGACTGTTATTATTGGGTGATAACCAGGGGGCGGGTTACATGCATACTTGTGTTTTCTTATAATTAAGCTATAGAAGCTGGTTAATGCTTGTATTCTCTTGTAATTAATATATATAAGTTGGTTAATACTTGTACTCTCTTGTAATTACGATATATAAGCTGGTTAATACTTGTACTCTCTTGTAATTAAGATATATAAGTTGGTTAATACTTGTGTTCTTTTGTAATTAAGATGTAGTAGCTAGTGAATAATAATGTTACATCTTGTAAATAGGCTATATAATATTCTTTAAAATTAAAAATGACACCTGTATACGGGAATTGAACCCTGGGCTTTTAGCTTGGTAGGCCAAAACTTTGCAATGGAGAGTATTAAATTACGATTTAATTTCAAATGATAGTGCTCGGTAGAGATAGAACTATTTTAGAATCAATTACGTCTCAGTCCGCTCTTTCAGAAAATATTAATTTTTATGTGATTTGTATGTGAGCTATAATATAAATTGACCTTTTGATTAATTTTAATGATGGACATTGGCGAGAATGAACTTAGTGACACTTAGTGAGAATAGAGCACATATAACACTTAGTGAGAATAGAGCACATATAACACTTAGTGAGAATAGAGCACATCTAGCACTTAGTGAGAATAGAGCACATCTAGCACTTAAGGCACGGTGATAGAGGTGTGCCACTAACCGAGTTGTAGAAATACTTTTTAAGAAGAGCTTCAAAAAATTTGAATTAAATTTAAATGCATGTTAAGAAAAATATAGCTTTTCTTATACTTAGAACTACCCACACATCATACAAGCTAAGTCATACAAGCTCACTGGATGTCAGATCATACAAGGGCGTGGATTGTGATTCAGACCACTACTTGGTAGTAGCAAAACTAAGGGAACGTCTGCCAAAAGGGATTTCTGTCGGGCAAGTTAGAGATATACCATGTAGAAAAACCGACAGCTGAAGAGTGTAGATATCAGGTTGAAATTGTAAATTAGGTTTTCTGCCCTAGAGTGCTCAAAATATGAGAAGGCAACCAATAATCTATATAAATAGTGGGAAACTGTCAGGAATATTATTAGAAATGCAGCAAAGAGTAGTGCACTTCCCCCATTACTCTTTACTCTAGCCTGAGTACTAGGGTACTGCAAGAGAGTAGGGAAGAGTTGACACTAAACAGTGCATTGCAGCTACTAGGGTACACAGAGGATTTAGCTTTGTTAGGTAATAGTGAGGAAATAGGTTTAGAAGTGAACGCTGTAAAGACTAAGTATAATATTAACACAATGAGTACACAGATTGAGGACAATAATTTAGATATTACTGTGAAAAACACATAATTTAACAGAGTTTAATGAGTTTAAATATCCAGGAACAATTATTTTAACCAGAAATAAAAATATTAGAATGTAAATGAGGAAATCTGGAAATGCATACTATTACTCGGTTAGTAATTTAACCATCTGCTGTCAAGGATTGTAAAACTCAGAATATACAAAACGATAATTTTATCCGTTGTTCTCTATGGGTGCGAAACGTGAGTCTCTTACCTTACATGACGAAAACAAAACTAGTGTCCTTGAAAACAAGGGGCTTGGAAAGATTTCTGGTCCAAAGAGGGGTGAAGCTACTGGGGAGGGAGAAGTATACATAATATATAGGTTGCATACCCTGTACTCATCACAAGGCTTTGTTCGGAAAATCAAGTGTCGTAGATTATGCAACGCGAATGGGAGAATCTAGAACTGTGTTCAAGGTACTGACTGGCAAACCTAATGGGAAGATACCATTGAGAAGATCTTGACGCAAATGGGAGGATAACATTATAATGGACCTAAAAGAGAGAGAGATTGTAGTGAGGTGGACTAGATAGAACTAGCTTAAGACATGATAGGTGATGGCAATGAACTTTCGAGTTCCTAACTCCATAGTGTAGGTAGATATTGTAAGTAATACCTAATAAAATAATATTAATCCCGTAGTGCTGAAACATTTTATGATGTGGGCTTATTTTATCTTTTGCCATTCATATTAATGATTTTCACTCCCATTGATATAATTATATTATGTTAATTGATATCAAACTTCATTAGTCAGTAATAAAACATAGTACACATAGTTCACACTTGCTTTCATCCTACCTGTAAGGGCAATAGCATCTTCAAATAGGTAAGGTTTGTCTTCCTCCTTGTCTTCATTCTGACCTTAAACACACAAACAAAGCTCGTGCTATTGGTCAAGCTAGGAAAACTTTATTATTAGAAGTATTCATTCACAGTATGCATTTAAATTTTATATGGACTTAATAATGAACGTTTAATGTTATCCCCAAAGTCATACAAGTGTTTAAAGTACTTCCTCGCAGACCACCCACACTGTTGTGCTTCAAATCGTTCAAGTTTGGAACTTTTCTTATATTTAATAATATAGTTTTGTAACTTATATTGATATAGTTCAATATTTGTAATTACAATTAACATACCAACCTTGTTAATATAAATCTCAGTGACAGTAAGATAAGATATGCTAATTATATCCTAATATAATGTAAACCAATTTCAGATAAAATAGTTTATTTTTGTTGACATTTTGGACCCTCTCTTGCAAATACCAACATCAACACCAGGAAACGAATAATATTATTGATGAAGTTTATAAGTTTCATGTAATCTTGTTCCAGATCGATTTAAATAACATATTTTACAAAAATTGATGTATCTCGTAATTATTTTCAAAAATTATTCTATAAAATTAGTCACGTTTAATTAAAAGTGATGAGCATCTATTATAAGTTTTTTAACTTGCACAAGCTTTCTAGGTGCTGTGAGATCCCTTATGAACATAAAGTTATGATGTACTTTTTAAACAGTCAACATGTTGTTTAGAAACATATATATATATATATATATATATAGTGTACTGGCCCTAACGAATCACCTTCTTCATCTCACTTTTTACCGTTGTTTTTAATCCTACTTTGGTCAATGGTGTTTTTTTAAATGGTGTGGGCTCCTGTGGGGGTCATTAGCCTGGTTTATAGGGGTTGATTCTTGCCCAAAATTGTTCATTCCTGCCCATTTTGTTAGCGCTGTGTGCCCCATTTGATTTTTATGTGTGCCCCATTGGATTGAAATGTGTGTTCCATTTAATTTTATTTGTGCCATTTAGTTTTTTAATCTGTGCTCCATTTGCTTTTTAAAGTGTGTTCTATTTGATTTTATGTGTGTTGAATCAAATGTCTGAGAATCGGAGTTGGCGTGGGAATATTTTTATTGGTAGAGTTGTGCTGTCCCTGGCGTCGTGCACTCCTCCTTCAACGGTGGAAACAATCACGGGCCACATCGTTCTCTGATGGTCGCCAAACACACTATAAATCAAGTCAGAGCGCTACCCCAGACGCTGGGCCACCTCAAGAGACCCCTAATTTTCCACCGCAAGTAAGGGCACTGCGTCATATGCCCTGGGGGATGCAAGTGTCATAAGCTAACATGCGCGAGTAGTGTTTGGAGGATATCATTGACACTAATGAAGAACCATTCACACTCCAACCAGTGTGACTATTCGTGACTATTTTGTCACATTTGCCCTTGGAAAGTCCTCTGGGGGTGTTTTGACATCAAGAGTATTGATCCAAC
Organism: Timema bartmani; assembly: GCA_902151455.1. NCBI lineage: Eukaryota > Metazoa > Arthropoda > Insecta > Phasmatodea > Timematidae > Timema > Timema bartmani. Next base: position 26,134 of record CABFWB010002349.1, read on the forward strand.
TCACAGGAGACTCATAATGAACGGGTAGGGGCCCACCACTCTTCAGATGTGATTCCTAATGCTCAGTAAGGGGCTGCTTTTTTCCCAGAGAATATAATAAGACATGTTGTTGGATATACCTTTGCCATGTTCGGACAGACCTTTGCCATGTTCGGTCAGGTATCCACCGCACCAACATGAATTTGAAACCCAATATCTCCAACGGGTGCATCATGCCCTGTAGTGGCCAAACCCAAGAGCACCGTTAATGTATGTTAGAAAAGTTATATATAATTCTTAACGCTCTCCATCTACGAAAATGCTTCTTGCCCGCGCATTTATACCAGTGTATTGGAAGGTTTATTGCACCCGCATTTGTGTGGAGTGAGAGTGAAAAACTAACTCTTGATAGACGAAATCAAAATGGTTTTACGCACCTCCAAACGATCATAAAGCACCAGGCAGATTTTACGGCCGGGATTTGAACGCAAGACAGAAATAAGCTTCTCACCTTATTCACACAAGGTGTTGGGGAAACATTTGTCCCGCTTCAGTGACTTCACTCTCGTCTGCCGGGAGATCGATAGAAGTATGCATTTTTGACAGGTATGTAGGGTTGAAAAAGGAAGTGAGAAATGTACCTGCATTGGCATGGTAGTAAAGTGGGAACCAAGAATAAAATGTGAAGTCTTATTACCCATCTTGGATCACGTCACCAACCCACGGTAACATTGCTGAGAGACAGCTTTATGTGATATTTCACCCAGCAACTACCTTAACGTCTCACGCGCGATGGACACTGGGAAGTCGCTCTCGCCAAATTTAAATATTCTTGTTTTTTACCACTGTACCTGAGGGCCAAACCAATATATGGTACAACTGGGTGGACGATTATGGCGTGGAACAAATATTCATGGATTACATCCCACCTGGAAATAACAGCACTATTCATGACTTTGTCAAAGACATAAACGATGTAGAGGCGTTTAAAAGGTATTCTGGACTTACACTTAAGTACACAAATCCTAAAAAAAGTGGGCACTGTCTCTACTTCCCCAAATATACAGCTGCGACTCTTGCAGCTGCAGCTACAAATATACAGCAGTCAACTAAGTCTACTGTTCGGTCTCGGACCTAAGACTGATCTGATCAAGGTTCAAAAGTCACCGTATGCCACCAACACTCTACCAGGATTACCCTTACAGATGTTAATATACATCTATATCGTCAATCCACAGCCTTTGGAGGACATTGTGGCACCACCTTTACGTATCGTAGGTATCAACAACACCAACTATATCTACAGTACACATAAGTCCTTTAGCTATACTCCGTTACACTACTTGCCCGTACTTAGAAGGGAAATTGAAAGCTTGGAAATCAATATAAGAACAGACACTGATGAGACTGTGCCATTTGTGTTTGGAAAAGTGTGCGTGAAATTTCATTTCAGACGCTGTGTAACATGAACTGTCCCTACCAAAGAAACTACGTCAACTAGGCTGTAACCAGAATATCGTGGTGTTCCTTATCAACGTGGGCATGGAATATAAAGTTTTTTTAGTTGCTTATTCAAGGGCGTCGTACCGTTGCTGAGAAGTGGTGCTAGAGCCATTGGAAAACAGACGCTTCCTATGGGTATCAATGTGCTCTCCAACGTTGCCAATCAGCGTCACCCTTTCAAAGAGGCCCTGCGACAGCGTTCCAGCGAAGTTGAAAAAACCTGAAACGCAAGTCAGAACAGAAGATCGTAATACTGATGACCGGATCAAGCTATAAAGGGCGTCGTAAGAAACACCAACGTCAGTCTTATGTCGTTGCCCGATGTAAAAAGGTAAAAAAAAGTTGTGGTAGATATTTTCAGTTGAAATGTTTTTCTACACCCCCAGTCCTGAGAGTGTGCCAGCAGTGAACTCGATCTCTTTTCCGTCCTACCCACACAAACCAGTCTTGAAAGTGGAAAATGGATCCAATACAAACCTGTCTCTTCCCTCACCGATGATTCACCCATCGAATTTACCGTTACCGGTCAAGGCTAGTTCTATATCGATCTTTCACAGACTATGTTCTATCTCAGGGCGGCTATCATGAAACCCGATGTAGGCGCTTTCCCTGAAGTGGATCAAATCGCTCCCGTCAACAACTGGTTGCATTCACTATTCACCCAGGTGGATGTGTTTTTAAACCAAAAGCTAGTCTCACCACTCAGCAACACGTATGCTTATAGATCGTATATTGAACACATTGAACACCAAATAACACATTTGACTTGCGGTCTGTGGTTCGCAGACAGCCCAAAAACCTTTGAAGATGTTAACGCCAGCAACAAGGATATGAGGTTCATCACAGTTTCACTGCAAAACGTAAGAAGGTGAATCTTTTGGGTTATCTATACGGTGATGTGTTTAACCTAGAGAAATACCTTTTGAATGCCACTGAGCTCAGAGTCAAGTTGGTCCGTTCCAGAGAGGGGTTTAGCCTTATGGCTGGACCTGGAATCACACACTTTAAGGTTCATATCGTTGAAGCCTGTCTTCTAGTGCGACGTGTCAAAGTAGCATATTCTGTACTGTTGGCACATGCCAAAGCATACAATTACCCACGTGTAAGTAAAATACTCACTATTCCTACGGGTGTGCAAGGGAAATCACTGGACAACGTATTCACGGGACATTTACCCAAATAATGCATCGTGGAATTCGTAACAAATGCAGCGTTCAATGGAGGTTCCACAAAGAATCCGTTAAATTTTCAAACCTACGGTGTAAATAATTTCTCGTTGTACGTGGACGGGGAGCAATTATCGCCAAAACTGTTATAGCCAGAGTTTTCGAACGGCAACTGTAGCACACACTGTTTTTTTGGAATGGGTATCCATTTCATGAATGAAGGTAGTGACATCACATGGGACGCCTTCCCTAAGGGATATCATCTAATTGTTTTGACCTCACACCTAATATGTACATTCACATAACAGCACATTTGAATTTGACATGGCATGAATCTTTGAGTATCGAAGGAACCTTAATCACGGCCCTCACTGAAACCGTTAACTGTATCGTGTATGGTGAGTTTGCCAACATCATAACCATCAACAAGGATGGAAACGTTGTGACTGATTTTGGGAATTATATAAGCAATTTTCCGCTCTTTTCCCAGTCATTTAAATCATAAACATCATTGTGGATTTCCAGAGCTACATCGATGACAACAAAGACTTTATCGTCAAGGAACTGAGTGCTCAATCTGAATGTCGTACAATACCTCAACATTGGGTGTTAAAACCTCCTACTAACCAACTATATCGTCAACAAACTGCATGGCATTCCCTCGGATAGCTGTGATGTGGGCTACAGCCTGCTCGAATCCCTCATCTCCCGTACCACACTACATGGAGAAACCGTATGCGTCAAGGGGAGCTGAAAAGAAAATGTTTCTAGCCAAATAAACGTCTACGCTGGTCATATATCTGTACGACAGAGGTTGTTTGTCTTTGAAAACACCTAAATGGCACATAGTTCTGTTTGAAATTTCTTTTCAGCCTCCATCGTTTGGGGGCTTCAAGATTTTATGATTGAAGATGGATACGCACACCATAACATGTGCACTGATAACAAGCACGTTTGCCGTTCTGTATGTTTGGTGTATTCCCTGTTGATCAACTACCCTCAAGAATAGCATGCCCTACATTTCTCGTCTTCAATACGGATCCACACACAAAGCCTGGGAATCATAGAGTCACGATTCTTATCGACAAGAAGGGTGTGGAAGAATACTTTAAAATTTATGGTTTTCCCCTCTCATAAAATCGCATTTGGTAATTGTACTTAAAATCTCTTCACGTTGGTCTCATAAAGCAGCCCAACTTCAAGGCATAGCTTAAGACCTTTGTGGCCATTACTGCCTCATGTACCTTCTCTATCGCGTCCAAAGAAAACTTTTTTGGCCCTATTCTCACCCACCAATCATACATACAACGACGCCAAGGTTATGAGATATTACTACACATTTTTCAAGATGTCAGTGCCCTGCCAACCCTCAAGGAGCTGCGTCCAATCATCGTGCACCCTGTCTTCCCCCGGCGGATATAAAAGATTGTCCCAACGGCGTTTCAGCCACAATAATGACAGTCGTTGAAGAGATAAAACATTATGGAGGTCCAAGACGTCTGCACCTGTAAAGCAAAGCCAACGAAGCTGATCACCATAGCCATTATTTCCAACACGCTGTTTTCCCTGGATAAAGTCGATGCCAAATGAGTCATCGTTGATATAAGTGTGAAGAAAAAATCCACGCTCTTTGTCTAGCTAGAAAAATGCGGAGGAAATTGTTCGTTATTTAATCGTACAGAGTGGTATGAACTGGACAACTACAAGTCGGTAATATCAAAGTTTTCTAGCAACCAACACCCTCATCACAAGATTATTCTGACCAATCATGAAATCTCTCTGAGACGCATGTGTGGTGACCGTATGGTAGTCTACAGTGAGAAACATGACACTGGGCTCAAATGAGTTGCCTATCTCACAACCAGCTGGGCACGTCTTTGCGAGGTGTGGGACCTCATCGACATTTCCGTTGACCGCCGGAATATATTGTTTACACCCGTCACCCGATGTTCCAACGATTTGATCGACACACTCATCGTGGATGTATGTAACACGATAATAGAGTCCGTGGATGTCATCGATCTCGAACAGCCAACGGTGGAAAAAAAATTAGTAACCTGGATCTTATTAGTGCTACCTACTTTACGCGTCATGTTGTCGGTTTGGACTAATACATGCTGGATTGTGAACTAAAGACAATTTTACTAAAACATCTAAGAGACACTGTAGAAAAATGTATGCACGATTATATGCGACACTCATGTAAAAATGTATAGTGCTGGTTTTAAATAAATATATCTTAATTAAATTATATTTTATTCACACAAATCATCCTCACCAACATCAACCATTATTACTTGATCATTTTATTAATGTTATTATCATCATCTCTAGTACCTAGTATTTCGTATTTATTTAATTGGTTGCACTCAAATTGTTATTTACACCAAAACAGTTGCAAATACTAATTTACCATATTTATAATAAACATTGGTAATATTTCCTCAAAACACATAGATCTTATCATTTTACAACTGGGTTATGGCTTCTGTCCAAAGCTGACAAGCTGACAAAGGTAGGTATATTACTTACAAATAAAAGTGTACCACACTGTTGCTAGAGGCCCCCTTATTGAGAAACAATACTGGACACTTAGCAAGCATAAATTAGGGCTGAGATATTCTGACTGATGTCAACTACTGTTTTCCTGTCTCACTATATTGAGCCCGCCTTACTGGCGTCAAAATGAAGGCACCAGATTTGTAACAATTCCATCTATTTGGCTACTTGAATTATGTTTCTGCACGTCGAGACACCATACTGGCACCAAGAGGACGTCATCAGGGTTGTGACATTCTGCAGGTAGGGTACGAAGATATATTTTAGATTGTAAAGGCATCACGGGAAAAACAATTTCACGATCGTTTACGTCATCACGCAATGAGGAGGGGGAGGGGGAACCGTGGCTATACAAATATGTCAGATCACTTCAGACATTTGTCAGAGAAGGGGTCCAGCCTGACACCCACCACAATGTGTTCAACCTCGGAACACCCCTAAGCCAACCTCCTGGTCCTAGCGTTGCTGTGATGTATTCGTACATTTCCTGGTCCTAGTGTTGCTGTGATGTATTTGTACATTTCCTGGTCCTAGTGTTGCTGTGATGTATTCGTACATTTCCTGGTCCTAGTGTTGCTGTGATGTATTCGTACAGTTCCTGGTCCTAGTGTTGCTGTGATGTATTCGTACAGATCTTGGTCCTAGTGTTGCTGTGATGTATTCGTACATTTCCTGGTCCTAGTGTTGCTGTGATGTATTTGTACAGATCTTGCTCCTAGCGTTGCTGTGATGTATTCGTACATTTCCTGGTCCTAGTGTTGCTGTGATGTATTTGTACAGATCTTGCTCCTAGCGTTGCTGTGATGTATTCGTACATTTCCTGGTCCTAGTGTTGCTGTGATGTATTTGTACAGATCTTGCTCCTAGCGTTGCTGTGATGTATTCGTACATTTCCTGGTCCTAGTGTTGCTGTGATGTATTTGTACAGATCTTGCTCCTAGCGTTGCTGTGATGTATTCGTACATTTCCTGGTCCTAGTGTTGCTGTGATGTATTTGTACAGATCTTGCTCCTAGCGTTGCTGTGATGTATTCGTACATTTCCTGGTCCTAGTGTTGCTGTGATGTATTTGTACAGATCTTGCTCCTAGCGTTGCTGTGATGTATTCGTACATTTCCTGGTCCTAGTGTTGCTGTGATGTATTTGTACAGATCTTGCTCCTAGCGTTGCTGTGATGTATTCGTACATTTCCTGGTCCTAGTGTTGCTGTGATGTATTTGTACAGATCTTGCTCCTAGCGTTGCTGTGATGTATTCGTACATTTCCTGGTCCTAGTGTTGCTGTGATGTATTTGTACAGATCTTGCTCCTAGCGTTGCTGTGATGTATTCGTACATTTCCTGGTCCTAGTGTTGCTGTGATGTATTTGTACAGATCTTGCTCCTAGCGTTGCTGTGATGTATTCGTACATTTCCTGGTCCTAGTGTTGCTGTGATGTATTTGTACAGATCTTGCTCCTAGCGTTGCTGTGATGTATTCGTACATTTCCTGGTCCTAGTGTTGCTGTGATGTATTTGTACAGATCTTGCTCCTAGCGTTGCTGTGATGTATTCGTACATTTCCTGGTCCTAGTGTTGCTGTGATGTATTTGTACAGATCTTGCTCCTAGCGTTGCTGTGATGTATTCGTACATTTCCTGGTCCTAGTGTTGCTGTGATGTATTTGTACAGATCTTGCTCCTAGCGTTGCTGTGATGTATTCGTACATTTCCTGGTCCTAGTGTTGCTGTGATGTATTTGCCACATTTTCCTAAGTTGATAGTATTGTAACTTATTCAATGTCACAGGATCAATAAGTTATATTTAGGGTTATCACTTCTCAGTATCTGTATGTTGAGATAGAACTGGAGAGCTACACCTGTATTTTACCTGTGAAGTCTCCCTCTCTTTAGGACCAGAGCCGAGCAAACAAGCTGCCACAGAGATGATTCCACTCACTCTACAAAGATGGGAACTTTGACAATTTGTAGCCTTGGTGATAGAATCCTGACATTTTACAAAACATATACTGTACCATTTAATACTGATTTAAATTAACCAAAAATTTGCAACTATAATATTAATCTTTTGTCATTATTTTCATTAAGTGATGAAGTAAATATGATTAGGAGCTATAATTCAACAATATTGGTGTCTACGTAGTGTAGGGCGTTAGAATCGCATAGCGCTTGCTTGACGTTGACTGGGAGCCAGGAGTTCAAATCTTGGTCTTGGGGATGTTATCTTTGTGCAATTTATCAATGTGATTTTTCTATACTCTCTTCTTACATATGCTGGTACACTTTCTCTAAACTATCCTATCTATCCATAACACCGCATAGTATGACCTTTTCAGTGTTCAGGTTATACACACATGATAATTGCCCTAATGGGGTAGGGTCGAGGAAGGAAACATTTTATAGATAGTCTACATATATTTGCGTGGGAGGAGAGTGGGGAGCTATTTAGTAAAAACCAGCCTCCATAGACCGGGATTTCAACCTCGATTTTCACGTCATCACCAGAAGGTGACGCCTTATACTATTCGGCCACTGAAGCGGGTCTCCATTATTTAGATGTTAGTATCTCTTATGCTAAGCGTACTAACTAAAGAGTTGTATAGTATCAATAAAAATATACTATGAGCTAAATAAGAACACAACATTGATGTCCTCATTGGTCGTCCAACAGCTGGAACAATAAGAACACAACATTGATGAACTCATTGGTCGTCCAACAGTTGGAACAATAAGAACACAACATTGATGACCTCATTGGTCGTCCAACAGTTGGAACAATAAGAACACAACATTGATGACCTCATTGGTCGTCCAACAGCTGGAACAATAAGAACACAACATTGATGACCTCATTGGTCGTCCAACAGCTGGAACAATAAGAACACAACATTGATGACCTCATTGGTCGTCCAACAGCTGGAATATACATTTACAACAGGAACAATAAGAACAATTTCAAATGTTTAATTTGACCTCAACATTGTTAGTCTACTGGTTTTATCCAAGATGTAAGGATGAGATAATCTGCTTAGGTGAAGTGCACTCGCATTAGCGTGTAGAGAAGACGGGAAAACCCCAGTGATAAAATACATCCGCAGTACACCCAGCCTTTCAACAACAGTCTAGTTTGTTGGGAGACTGACGTCACCCGCGTGTCCACATGTGCAAGTAGCACGTGACATGTTTCTGTGTGTGACTATACACGAGCTTGGACGGATCAATGTTTTATTTATCTGTGATGTTCTAGCACCACGTGCTACTCACAAACACACGTGGATATCACTAATACTACATCGCAGTACTACCCGCATATGTAGAAGTTACCTACGCTAATGTTCAGGGATGTTCAATATTGAATGGAAAAGAAATGTAAGCCACATTTGCGTAGAAAGAGAGAGAGAGAGAGAGAGAGAGAGAGAGAGAGTGGTAAACCATTTAGTTAAAACCACCTTCAATACACACAACCAGAATTCGAACTCCAATCCCCCGTTATCGGCAGTCTAGTCTATTGCGAGAGTGACGTCTTAGACCATGTGGCCACCAAAGCGGAACTAAACAGTTACATTAATTCCTCTAAAAAGGTAATCATACGTTTGTTTAAATGTATATATATATCTTTGAGAGAACTACTTTTAAATTACCAAACAAATCACGTATTTAAGAATATGCTGACGTTAGATCAATCCTAGTTCACAGGATTTTGTTCTGTCCAAATATTTTACATATTATTAATAATTTATAATAGTTTATGTGGAAAGTGTTCCGGTTTTGTTTGAGCGTCAATATGAGCAAGGTTGACTTACAAACCAGTTATTCAGCTGATCCAACTTACCCGCTATATCCTCGAGTCGTCCGGTATTCATCTTCACGACAAAGTAATCGTAAACATCTCGTAAAGAGAACTGTTATAAAAAATATGGTAGTAAACTTGAGTTGTGTAAATATCGTTATCTATCGGACGGCCTCAGACAAATACACATTAAGTCTATTACGGAATTTGTATTTTTTTATCACCGTCTCACATCCCGCTTGGTTCATACGCATGCGCACTAATTATGATAATGTGTTATGGATGGGGAAGATCTTTATTTTTATTAATATAGTGTGTGTTGGTAATAAACATTTATTTTTAATTACTTTACGTCTTACTACTCGTCCAAGCTGTACTCATATTGACACTGATGGGGAAAATATAATCTAGTGAAAATGTAGTGGAAGAATATTGGGAAACTCTTTAGGAAATACAACAATATAGTACACCCACAGAGATTCAAATCCTGACCATCACGTCATCTGGATTTCAAACTAAACAATTATAACACCTTTGTCCGCGTGCTCAGCAGTATAATTTCAATTGTACAAAAAAAAAAAAAAAATCTGAGGCTTACACAATTTTTAAATGTTAAAATAAAATTGAATTTAAATTTTATATAAAAGTAGTTTTAGGTAGATCTCCCAATATTGACAAAGTTACATATCGGCATACTAGCAAATATAATTAGCTAAATAGAAAGCTACTAAACAAGAGTCTCCAGTTTCGACTACTCGTCTTCACAAAATTGTATCAGCCCATAGTCAGTAAACAGGAAACAATAGGTATGTTGTCCCTCTAGACAAGAGATTCTTACACATTTTACGATGACAAACACCCAATATACACCCAATATATAAACAGACTAGCTTGTTATCTATACAAGTAGTGAATACACCGATATAGCCGTACTTAGCTAAGTATGATAGCTGGACTCGTGTTGCCACAGCATTATGTAGGAAACATGTAAAATCAACTCACCCTGTTTCTTTCGGCCACTCCTCGCTAAGTTGTAACAGTACTTAACTTGGAACCCGCTTATGTGATTGACTGTTATAAGCCGTCACCCTCGAAATAGACAGGGTTGCTGATGATGTGGAGATCGAGGTTTAAATTCCAGTCTAGTGTATGGTGGATGAGGTTTTTAGAGTGATTTTACAGTCTACTTCCATGCAAATGTGGGTGCACTTCCTATACATTTTACCTTCATCATCCCTGATAATACATATACATACAACACGAACAGGCAATGAGATGCGGCGACCCTGAGGGCCGTATGAAATAACTTGACTAAATGGATGCTTTGTTGACACTAGCGTGGGTTTGTATACAATAACTTTACTAAATGGATGCTTTGTTGACACCAGCGTGGGTTTGTATACAAGAACATGTTGACACTAGCGTGGGTTTGTATACAATAACTTGTCTAAATGGATGCTTTGTTGACACTATCGTGGGTTTGTATACAATAGCTTGACTAAATGGATGCTTTGTTGACACTAGCGTGGGTTTGTATACAAGAACTTGACTAAATGGATTCTTTGTTGACACTATCGTGGGTTTGTATACAATAAATTGACTAAAGCGATGCTTTGTTGACACTAGCGTGGGTTTGTATACAATAACTTGTCTAAATGGATGCTTTGTTGACACTAGCGTGGGTTTGTGTGCTTACTTCATCCTAGATTAAAAGGTGGAGCAATAGTGCACTCAGGATCACGCTATCGGTCCACTAAGCATTCACTATACTTTCTTGCATACCGCCCTAAGTTCTAACGGGACAGGATCTATCAACATCCTTGTAAGGTCAAGCTAAAATATATTTTTCACACATTCAGCTGGGGCCACATGATTGTGTGCCTTCCACACTAAGATTCTATGAGCTAGTGAGAAAGAGCTTACAAAGTTTGCTGAAAAGGTACTTTCACATAACCTCCAGGGATCTCTTACAAGCCACAGTCGAAACGCTCCCAATAGATTTACTCTCCTGCATAGTAAGTTGTATATTGTATTTTTATCGCTCAGTGACGAATCCATCGGTCCAAGCGAGGTTTGAACCCACAACATTACAGTACATTACCAAGACAAATAATTTTATAGTTAGTTGTCTTAGGTTATTGGGTTGTAATAAGTAAAACCATTTAATTCATATTAATGTTTGTTTGTTTGTATGAGTTTTATTTAATTTAAACTTCTAATATTTAACATATAAAACAGGAATCACATTGAAGCACAGTAAACACCAGCCCCTTAGGGCTCTCGAATACTAACAGCACATAGAACATATAATTAACATAAATGACATTGTTTGGCGCCCTGGCGGGCTGATTATTCATTTTCCCTGGGCTAAGGAAAAGTATTACAAATGTTACACCTCTCTCTCCAACCTTTCCTTACGACCATAAATAACTTAAAGGTAGAGGGAGGTTTGCAAGCTACATAGAATATACAAAGGACATGAAATGCAAGATTTAAATAATGATATCATAAATGGTTTATTCAAAGCAAAAAACAATTAGCAAAGAAGAATTCAATTAATTACATGGTCTCAATAATCGTACTGAGTTCAGTGGAAAATCATATTAGAAATAAACAGTTATTTAGCGCAGTCTATTAGAGAGAAGTTCTATCATACTTTACATATCAAACAATCAGATGGGCTAGTCTTTAAGAGGCACACAACCCACAGTGTTGAAAAGTATACATAAATAAATAATAAATCAGAAAATAAATTTGTAAGATTTATATAAGAGCCTTATGGGCCTTATTATATTGTTTCAAACTCGTCTGCACTGCATCACTTGAAGCAGACTTCAACAATTTAAATAATAAATATAAAGATTATTTATTAGACATTTTTAAAATACGCGAGAGTTTGGCTAACAGACTTTAGTCAAACTCCCGCGGGACTAAATGACCTAAACTAACAGTTTTGAAACTTCCATTTATTCGTGAAATCAAAGTTAACAAATTACTATAAACAAAGTCTAGTGAAAACATTTAAACAACGATCAAATATAAAATTAATCACTAATTAATTTTATCAGTTAAACAATTTACGTCTCAAAGTTTATAAGTGTTCATTATAACAAAAGAAATTAAAGCATTTTATTTGCAACATTATTTCAAAATGAAATATTAATAAACTTCTTCAACACAAAAATTTATCAAAGTTATTATAATGTAAAGATCAAACTAAACAGCTGTCTCAAGCGCCCAAGTGGTGACAGACATTATATATATTACTATTTGGCAAAGAAAATTAATGTAAAAATTTACAACGCCTAACACGGCTTATACAAAAGTTAAAGTTTTGAATAATAATGTTCACAGTATACGTTGCCATATTTAAAGTTCGTAGTTTATCATGGATGATCCTGGCATAGTCCTGGTCCTAGGACTATGTTCCTCCGTCCAGTGTTGGTTGAATAGTCAAAAAATGATGCGATTACAGGACTTTAAATAGGGGTTTTTCACAGCATGGTAACAAGGTGGGGGAAAAGAACAATTCTGTCGGTGGCCTTCCTTCTAGAAGGAATAGAACATGACGTGGATTGTTGATATTATTGTCCCATTTTTCATTTAGAACAGCGATTCTTCAATCGGACGTTATTTCTGTAATTCTGGAACTATCCACCAGGGTGCAGGTGGGTAGTATCCTGTTGATCGTGGATAGTTTGGCTCGGAACGTCCTCAGTGTCTATTTGATTTAGTCGGGGTTGACTTCGGTGAAGGAGTCTCTGTTACTACCTGGTGTAGCTCGTCGTTGTCTACACACGATAGATTTGGTGAGTTTAGATTCCAATGTATTCCATAGTTCTATTGAATTGATTTTATTGATTTGAATTGTCTATTACGTTGTCTCAATTTACAGGAACTACGATAGCGAAGTACATTGTAGGGTTTAGAATATTATTGAATATTATTGAATATTATTTGGAGCGGGTGGTATAAATCTTCGGCGAGTTGAGTATGAAGTTTAGCATGGGGGCGAGCTCAAATGTAACTCAATGTTACAAAAAAAACCCGACCCACCGCTCATAATGGGTCAATTTAGACCTTTATGATACACAGGGTACAAATTAAGTGAGTAACGACAAAGAGACGGAAACAATGTAAGAAAAAAGAGGTGTGTCTCTGGTCGGCCGGGCCGCCGGGGACGTTCGGTGTAATTAATAGTTCTACACCAGGGCTACGCTAACATTCCCATACGTAACCCTGGTGTGAAAATAAAATAAACTTCCCCCAGGGGGTGATTTCTGCCCCACTGGGTTTTAGAAACTAAAGGGTTGGGTCAAAAAAATTATTGATGCTATCTAAGCTATCAATACCGCCCACTATTCGTATGGGGACTGAAAAATAGAAAACTAGGTAATATGTGGAGGTGAAAGGAGAAATAGATGGAGATGGAACATTGAAGGATCGACTTCATATTAATGATATTGAACAATAAAATTATTTAATTAGAATGATATTCAAAGTAAATAGTTATATAACTAATGATCCAGGAAAAACCTAAATGGTACTAGGGCCTGGTTTCTTCATAAAATTATCTGATTCTATGATCAGCTTTGGTTTTATCTAGTTCCTCAAATGGTTAAATTTAATATGAAAACAAACAAGTTGAAATATTCTAAACTAACTTCAATTTCTTCTTCGAGATTACTGATGGATATTATTTATAAGCAGCAGTAGCATCTATCGTCCTTAAGTGAAACTAGTACACTACGGGATGTTGGTCTCGGTGGATATTCTGTTCTGCTGTCGAACGCACCAGACTGTCTTTTTTATTGATATTTTTAACCCTCCCCCACGAAATTTCAGCTACATTTCTTTGGAATTATATCTTCCCCATCCTTATCCCTTTAGTATAAATAAGTAATAGGATATTATCCATGCCCAATTTACGATACTTTATTTTACCAAGTATATGTTTCTTGGATATACTTGGGAGTACAAAGTTGAAAATAAATTAAAGTTGGGGTTGCATGAAGGAAAAGGGTAGAATACTAATAGACTATACTACTGTACTCGACAATAGAATATGTTGATAGTTTTCCCTTAATATACTCGGGAGCAATTTACTAAAACATTTGATGAGTTGATATAATCTCCCCCAATGAAAGCCAAAATCATTCTAACCTTTTTTTTTGGTACCTATGAATTTAGAAAGTTAAAACATGTTGGACCAAATCCAGGAGGAATACTGATCGATTAACTCTAAGTAGGAATATCGATTAGCTCTAAGTAGGAAAGCGAGATTAAAATCAAGATCCACTCTGAAGAAATAATGATTTGAGTCGATGGCACAGTTATAAAACAATTGACATTGAGTAAAGATAGCAGCTCATCTAGAGCTCGAACCATCACCCTCAATTATAGTTATATTTATATAAGGTCCGTCCTAGATTGAAGACATGATAACTAGTTTAGCTCTTACTATTTAAATTCAAAGAAATCATGTATACACACTTGTCCTCTACGTGATATCCATATTATAACATTCACAAAACAAAAGAGAATAAAAGTTCCCCAAATTATTTTAACACTAGAGTGGTAAAAATTAAAATATAGTGCGCATGCGCTCTAGCTAGAGCATTTGTTCGTTGTTTAGATTAAGTAGCTAGAATAATCGTTTGAAAAACATGTTTGGCCTTACATTGAAATCTAATTATTAATTAGTGAGTTCTTGAGACAAAAATTTAACTTTATAAATATGTTAAACCACATGATGTCCTAACAATTACAATCCAATTCTTATATAAAGAGCCCTTTAGAAAATACAAATATTTTCTATGTCATAATTGATAACATTTTACTATTTTAATAGAATTATTTATAGGTATATACGATACTTATCTAAAGTGACAGCTGCAGATCACATGGCTTGACGTATGAATACGTGAACGTATATCTGGTTACATGGATGTCAGATAAAGTTGTTCTTATGAAAGTTGGACTGAAGCTCTTATCGTCTGAATGTACCCAATAAACAATGGGGTTCCAAAAGTCTGTTTAGTTGCTTCTAAAAATGGAAAACAAACACAGACACGGTACCATTTTCATAGGAAGGCTCTTGTATGACGTTACTAGATCTACTCTCATGTATTCATACGTCAAGTCAAGCTATCTGCAGCTGGTAGGTATTATCAATACCCATACAACAATACAGTAAAATGTTATCAATGTTGACAGTAAAATATGTTTGTATTTATAAAAGAGCCTTTCTATGAAAATTGTAGGGACACTAACTCAACGAGAGAAGCGAGGGAGATGTTTGGGACTGCAACAGCTAGCACATTGGTGGGAACACGGACTAAACACCAAGCTCACAGTCTGGTTTGACGGTGATGGGGAACTGATGTACTGAGGATAACTGTTTCCACGGATGTTTCTCTACACTCCCTACAAGAATATGCGGGTACATGTCCTTGAAATCATACCTTACCCGTCCCTTATGAGCGTAATAGAATGCGTAGTTCCAGGAGCATAGCCTGGATCAACCTCAGTCTGTTGATTCACGGGGTTTGCCTACAATAACTTCTCCAAACAATGATATTGCATTTTGTTAAAGTTGTCTCTACTTGCCTTGAATCGTTGAAATAGTTGGTACAACTCATCCCTGATAGATCTAGAACGTAAAACAATCCCTTGTGACTTATTTTAGTCCTCAAGTTTGTAACAGTTTGAAATATCTTATTTTCATGTCTGGATTGGGAAGGACATTGTATGTTCTCCATGTCTAATGAGCGCATTTTCCTGGAACTCTGTCCTAAATCAACTAGGATACACAACAGTACTAGTTGTAACGTCTGGCAAGCACTACTTAAATTTAGCTGCGATATTACAAGAATTCTAAAAACTTGCTCTACGGAAACTTTTTGATCAGTGAAGACGTAACGTGGAATGATGACAAAATGATGACAAAGTCAACCAAGGGTAGTGAAGGGTCTGTTCACTTTAGTTTTCATCCATATTTGTTATTTTATTTATCTATTTGTGGTATTTTACGTGCACTTTCTTAGCCGACTGATTATATCAACACATGAGAATTTCTATGAGCGAGGGTGAAAGGAGCTATCAATTTTACCTGGAAAGGTATTTTCACACACCTTCCAGGGTGATTTTACATGCCACAATGGTCATAGGACCAACAGCTTTACTTCCCGAAGGAAGTTGTGCTACGTATTATTATCGCTCAAGAAAGTTCCATCAAAACCAGCTGGGTTTGAACCCAAGAACATTGGGTCTTGAGGCGAGTACTTTACCTCAAAACCACCGATGTCAACTTTAATCTATTTTGGTATATAAGTTGCTGTTATATATCTTTTTAATATGACAAAATGTTCTTTCAACTAAGAAATGCACTTATAATGAAATAAATATATTCTTGTATATGAGATAGTTTCCGATCTCTCGAGTGATGGTGAGCTCTGCATCTGGAATGTTTATTATTATTATTATTATTATTATTATTATTATTATTATTATAAAGGACTCAATTCATTCTGTTATTTATTGTGTAGAAGAATTTCTTTGATTACAAATGTAATGTATATTTTAGAAAGTTATGTAAATGATATTAAACCTTTTTCTAGTTTTAATGTATTTCGTAAATACTATTTGTGGGGATCAACCTTTTATATAACATGTTTAGTTGATTTCATTACGGATCCTAGTGGCCGATGCTCTCATTTAAAAGTCTTTCCTTGTGTTATATTTGTAAAGAAACATTTATAAAACACCTTTCTTGTGTGTTCTTATTCTCTTTCGTTAAAAACGGACATATGACAATTTATTAAGATATTAGATAGTGATATAATGTCATTACCATTGTATGTAAATATTAACCTCTTTTCTGAATTATTTTATTTTTGAAACTCGTTCAAATAATCGATATGTAACACAAATGACGATTGTAAATTAATTCAAGACATCCGTAACCTCTTTCTCCCATGTTTTAAAGGTGAAATAAGCCATGGAAAATATGTTATAAGGAACCTTGCGTTAAGCTAATTCAACAATTAAAATGTTATTGCACAATTTTAACAAGTGTTTAGTCAGTTCTAAGCTATACATGGATATTCAATGATTTCAAGTAATTACAGTTCACCACTTATAAGGGCTCAAACTTGCTATTTTATGTTTTACACGTACCATTGTTAAGAAGAAGTAATTAATTTTTTGGGTTGAAATTTAGTGTAACCAGAGGTATAATACTTATCAGTACAACCGCGTCTTACATCACTTTTGGGTTGTACGCTACAAGAGTTATAGTCCAACACTTGAGCTAACGATAGCTTGTATGCCTGCTGATAGAAGGGTCTTAAGTTCAATTCCTGACAAGGTCAAAAATTTATTATTGGTGATATGTGGGTTTCGCTTTTCAAAGTGATGAATAAACGGCTGGCGGGTTGGATGTTGTGTCTGTTATATATTAAATTTAGTTTATACTTTGTGTGCTGATATAATCTGTCGGTTTAGAAAGTGCACGTTAAATACCTCAAGTAAACAACTACATTAAAGTAATAGTTACACAACTCACCACACAGATGTATTCATCTGACCCAACCACTATGGGCGCTGTTTGTTGTATAGTTTTGAACAAGGTTTCTTGTGGAGGAGAGTCTTGGTGGCTCCTCAGTAGTTTAGCTCTAAACCAGGTCTCCTGGGGAGGAGGGTCTTGGTGGCTCACTCAGTAGCTTAGCTATAAACTAAGTCTCCTGTGGAGGAGAGTCTTGGTGGCTCACTCAGTAGTTTAGCTCTAAACTAGGTCTCCTGTGTAGGTGAGTCTTGGTGGCTCACTCAGTAGTTTAGCTATAAACTAAGTCTCCTGTGGAGGAGAGTCTTGGTGGCTCACTCAGTAGCTTAGCTCTAAGCTAGCTCTCCTGTGGAGGTGAGTCTTGGTGGATCACTCAGTAGCTTAGCTCTAAACTAGGTCTCCTGTGGAGGAGGGTTTTGGTAGCTCACTCGGTAGTTTAGCTCTAAGCTAGGTCTCCTGTGGAGGAGGGTCTTGGTGGCTCACTCAGTAGTTTAGCTCTAAACTAGCTCTTCTGTGGAGGAGAGTCTTGGTGGATCACTCAGTAGTTTAGCTCTAAGCTAGCTCTCCTGTGGAGGTGAGTCTTGGTGGCTCACTCAGTAGCTTAGCTCTAAACTAGCTCTCCTGTGGATGTGGCTCTTGGTGGCTCACTCAGTAGTTTATCTCTAAACTAGGTCTCTTGTAGAGGAGAGTCTTGGTGGCTCACTCAGTAGTTTAGCTCTAAGCTAGCTCTCCTGTGGAGGAGGGTTTTGGTGGCTCACTCTGTAGTTTATCCACCAGCTGACACGTAACAGTTTGTTTATGCAATTATGTATAAAGGAATTTCACAAGTTAGGAGTGTAATTTAACTATTTCAAGCTGATTTAACAGAAAAGGTAAATTAAACCTCTTTTCATACAATTTACTTACATACAAACGATATGTGTGTCTTAGTAACTAACCAATGACGTAGCGATAGAGTATTATTTTGACGAAGTCTCCCTTTATTAGTCACAGTTCACGCATCTAAATAGTTTCTGGAACATATATTCTCAAATCAGGAGGTTCATTTGTTTCCAACCAGCAATGACTCAAGTGCGTTAGGATTTAAGAACTAGTTTTAATCGCAACCTGAATTGGACCATCCACCTGATTCCCTTCCACCAAGATCTGTTGGACGCTTGGCTCAATTCACATATACTCCTTATAACGCGAACCTCGACAGATTACACTATGGCCCTATATTATTAGCTGAGCCATAGCTTAATCTGTCAAGGTTAACTCACTACCTCTGACGGTAAGAGTTGGATACCACTTCACTTAGCTCATTGTATTATTATTTTCTTGTTTTGCGTATTTCGCTTTGTGTGGGTTGTAAGCATTTAATTACACTAATATAATTGTGTAGAGATAAGACATGTTTGCGTCAAGGTGGTACACCATTCAGTAAACATAACCCTCAGTATACCCAACCGGGATTTGATCCCTTACATTATTATCGGTAAGCCAGAATAATCGAGTTTACCGTTTAGTTCACGTGATGCGTGCCTCTGTCTGTCTGTCTTCTGAAGTTAGGAATGAGCTCATTCCAATCATTGCCCCGATAATTTTACTCACAGCTCTGAATACTTATCTGTTGCGATGGTCTACTGGGGGGTGGATATTCCATCAAAGATATGGATAAGTAAAAACTAACCGCTTCGATGGTCGAATGATCCAAGGAAGTTTTTCCCAAACCTTTTTGATCAAGACCATAAATTTATTACTTTCCCAACCTGCCGACTCAAAGCGCCATTAAATGTGGCTTTATAGTTTCAATTGGTTATTATTTTTATATGAGTGTTTATTAAATTTACTTAATTGAATTAATTTAAATAATAAAACAGAATTAATTTCAACAATTTTGTACTCAGTCATACTATAAAGCACCATTTTTAATGAAAATGTGACTTTGTAACAGTGTTCAATATATGACAGCCCTGGTAATTATAATACTGGTTCATTTTCCAGGAGAATTCTTTTGAGTTTTTATTTGGCATCGACACATGTTAACAGATAAATTGAATCAATTTCAGTAACTTTGTAATCTTACTAATAGAATGTTACAAAATATTTTCACGTGAAAATGTGATTCACTTCGCAACATTTGGTAATTGCTATAAACAGTTTTTCAAAGAGAAGGACGATGTTGTATTGTAGGCGAGCTTTTAGAGCTTGGGTGGTCTGTTGGTCGTCACAGTACAACACTTCATTCCGAGGATCCAGGCAAGTCCTTGCTTCTCTCTTGGTCGCTACACTAACTTTAAGTCCTTGTTCACAGAGGTAAGATATATTTTCAGAATAGGTAAAAGAGCCTTTCCATTATCATTAGTGATAAATGTCTTGTCCTTCAGCTCGGTCCAAAGTTCTGACTACAGGAGGGTTTCAAAACATTGTTTCAACCCTATTGCTATATTCTTCATAATACACCATTCTGATAATATTTAATAATTTTCCAAAAATATTTGTCGAGGCTCTCCCACGACCCTCGGGAACATTGTTACGAGCCTCATTTGGGTCGTGACCCTGGCTTTGGGAACCACGCCACTCTCGCAATAGATTAGACTGTCCCAGTTGGATGTAATGGCAGTGGTTTTTCCTAGAGGGTTTTACACTCTCTCTCTTCATGTAAATGCTGCTACACTTACTCAGAGTTCAACCTCCCGTATCTTCAATACATTAGCGTAATATAAGAGAGAGGGTGTTGGAGGCCACGAAATGTCCTAAAATACCATAAGAATAATGTGAAACCATGATTGTTTGATGACCATTGTTCGTCCAATATTTACCGGGGAAGAATACCCTTCAACTTCTTAACCAAGAGTCTTCGGCCCAAAATCCCTTCAGCAACTTTGAGTACGGATTAAAAGTATGTAAAACAATTTATTTAGCAAAATATCACATATAAAAACTCTCACTTGGACACCATCAACATGAAGGTTGATGTTCAAATCCCAGCCGAGCGTACTAGGCAGTTATTATTATTATTATTCAATTTGTTTTTCACATCCTTCCTTCCTGTTAGTATGAACATTTCCTTATCTCAACAGATTAGATAAAGTCCTGAATAAGTCCTGTGTCAAACGTATATTGATAAAACAGAAAATAACATTAAATTGTAAATAGTTCTCTATAATCACGTTCAACACCAAAACTATTAAACATTTAGTATAATGATGGTAGGGATTAAGAAGGTAGTTTGGTATGAATGTACCCACATTAGTATCGAAGAGGGATTACAGAACTACAGTGCTTTCGTGGAAAATCCTCTCAAATACACCCAGCCGAGATTCGAATCTCTAACTTCCCATCACAGGTAATATAGTATATTGTTAGACTAACGCCTCAGACTGTGTGATCAGTAGCGCTTGTACCAGAGCCTAATGCAGCTACATATTGCTATAGAGAGAAGAAACATTGGTATTGCTTGGATTGGCAGTAAGATAAATAGTGGACCTATTAGCAATATTTTGTCACATAACAGAGATTAACACTGGCATCTATTGATGTACTATGAACTGCAGGTGTAATACTGTAAATCTTTTTGCGGAATATTATTTTATTTCTATATTCATTTCATCTAGCTCATTAATTAGCTTAGTTTTGTTTCTATGCTTTGCTCTTCAGGAGTATCCCACCATTTTGGAGGGCTTGAAGCTACGATAAAATAATCATAAAATAATTTATTATATATAAAAAAAGACAAGTATTTTCTCTCTTCCAAGTAGATACGATGCCTGTATTAAAGGTATTAATGTATGCATTATTTTACACTCCTTAGGTAATATTCTAAAACGAAGACTAGTTAATTTTAATTATGTTTAAAATATTGTTTCGAATTGGATAGCAAAAAATTATTAAAATTAATGAAATAGTGGGAGAAAACTTAAGCTTACATTATTTTTAATGTAAAATATAACATGTAATTAAATGACATATCATTTATAACAAAACAGTGATGTTTTACAAGTGTTGGCAACCCAGAACCTTGACGTATGATTTTTGAACTGTCATCCAGGTAAAAAGCTGTGGTGAACATACTTTAGGCCTCCATCGTCAGAACATCTTGCCTAGATCGACTAGTTCTGATTCCTAATATCTGAGATGGCTCAGGTCCATATATCTCGATTGCCGGGCTCGTCTAAGAACTGACGCACTTGTCATTCTCGCTGTGATGTCACCATTCTATCCACGAATACGTTCAGGTGAATATTTTTTAATTTTTCATGCACTATCCTTAAATTTATTTAAATTAAGGATAGCACTAACACTAACAGGTAGTGAGACTTTGAACTGGCAAATTTGTTTTTTTCATGTGTTTTGACATAATCTTTTTAAAATGCTCACCTCTAAGACTTCATATTTGCAAGTTCTGAAATATTATCAATAAGTATTGTTTTTAAAGACATATTTACCATGCGCAGTACATCATTTATGCTATGATAAATTTATTTAATTGGGTTGAATTCTATTATTATGAGATCTAATATGTTCGCAGGGCCATGGCAGTCTGTTTGTCCCTGATGGCAGCAGTTGATAGGAGCGCGGTTGGAGATAAGATGATTATCGTTGCTAAATGCGATGGTTGTTATTGTACTATGTAAGTTAACACAGCTTCAAACAAATGGTGTGGACTCTGTAAATAATTTTGCTATAATGAAGTAAAATTACTTTTATTGAAAAGGGGGAGGGGCATATTAAAAAGGGCATCGATCTTTTCTTACTTTATGTCCAGTGTCGTCATTAAAGAAGTAGAAGATAAAATAGTTAGTAAAATAGTATAGAGCTAGCTCAGATTTATAACGAATACAATACTCTGGGTTCAAAACCAACATTTACATTTAAAAGCCAACAAATTACAATCTTGGGGTAAAACTTAAAATAAAACAAATAATAACAGATACAATAGAACACGAGACTCTATCAGGACTTCTGGGTCATGTTAGGAAAAAATATACCTTTACTGTACCTAGTCAACAATGGACCCACCTTGCGTACAACAATACCGGCTTCCAAGGTCAGCATCCCTGGGAATTGTTGCTCGTGAGACATCGCTAAATATGTGGGTTTTTTTAATAGCAATAGTAACAAGGTGGATACCATTAAGTTATAGTAATAATAATATAAATAAATACTTACCAACGGATTTGATTTTGAAAAAATTAATAAGTTTGTCTTTTCTTCAATAAATAATTGTCAATCCAAAATTTTACCCTGCCTAACATATTATGCCTGCTAGATTACAAATTTAAAATAAAATTCATAATTCAAATGTTTATTGTATATTTATGTTTATTTATTTATATTCTACAAATTTCAGCTCACGGCCGGTCTTACAATTTGAGAGTTACTTATGCTAACGTTATTCTAAATATTACAAGAGGTTGAGTGGTACAAATATTGAGACTTAATATTTAAACTTAATTCTAATAACCTACTATTTTGATTATAGTTCTGTATGGACATGTGATGCTCCATTTTAAAAATGTTGGTTGCCCAGCAAATGATTTTTCCACCTTTTTCTGAAAATATTAACAGATTTTAAACCTTTAAATTCTGTTGGTATAGCATTTTAAACCCTACCCGCCTGGAAGATAGATGATTTTTCAAAGTTTTTAGTTCAATATCTGGGTACTTGTAGAGAAGCTCTATTTCGTGTTTTATATTTATGTATGGAATATATTTTGGTCACTTATGAGTAGAAATAAGACGGGAATTTTGATTCTATAATATTAGAAAGTCGTGAACTAAAACTCAACAGACGTCGGTTTCCCATATTGAGCCACTTTAATTTTTCTAGGTAATTTCTAACATGATCATATTTTTTTTAGGTTAAAAATAAATCGTAGACAGGAGTTTTGTATTTTTTGTATTTTATGTTTTAAGTTTCATCCATGCGAAGAAGTTCTGAGGAATAGTCAAGGTTTGACAGGACCAATATTTCACATATGTTTGATTTTACGTCATTTGGTAGAATGTGCTTGAATTTCTAGAGATGTTTTAAACAATAATACGATGTATGTACACAAGATGAGATATGTTTCCCCCAGGATAGATGGTCATCAATTACTACTCCTAAGTTACCCTGGGTAATGGCACACTATCAATCTGTATGTTTGGATCAACACATATTCTTTTGAGCAGAGTACCACTACCTATCAACATGTAAGCACATTTGCTAACATTAAGCTTCAAGCAGCTTACGATGCACCAGACCGATAAAGTGCTTTAATCTTCATTTATACCTTTAAATACTTCATAAATATCTTCCAGTGCAAATGAAATGTAAAGTTGAGTGTCATCCGCATGCTTATGAGAAGATAAATATTTAAAACATTTAGGCATCGAAGTTACGTATGGTGAAAATGTGTGACTACAGCAGTTACTGGTTTTAGGGATGAAGAGACCAGTCAACTATTACCATTTAATACCATCTTTAGCTGCCGTTCAAGTAAATAGTTGTATAGCCATAGTATAGCACTCTCCGAAAACATATATTGTTATCGTAGCTTAGACAAAAAAAAATAATCACGATTTACGGTTTCAAATGCCTTTGAAAAGTCTAAACATAACAGAATACTTAGTTGTGAACTGTCCATGGCTTTTTAAAGGACGTTTGTTACACTCTGAAGAGCAGTAGTAGTGCTATACTTTTTTATAAAACCTGATTGCCTTGTGAATAAGAACTTTCTATTTTCTAAGTATTCGGTCATCTGCTTATGCACCACTTTTTCAGTAATTTTTGACATTACAGGAAGGATACTAATGGGTCTAGTGTGGGCACACGTTGATGGATTATTTATTTTGGGGCAAGGAATTACCTTGGCTAGTTTTCATAAGTGTGGATATGTGGAGGTACTTAAAGAAAAATGTACTATATTAGTTATCGCTGGTAGGCAGTATGGCAAGCATAGCTTTATCATTTGTAAATTAATAGTGTCTAATCCAATGGCTGAAGTCTTAATGGAATTTACTATTTTGTATATTTCGTTTGAGGTAGCTGGGTAGAATGAGAAAAGATAACTCATATCATTACTACAATTATCACTATCATCATTATTGTCACCACCACTGATACGTTTATTCATATTTCTGTTAATATGACTATTACCATTACATATCGACAGAAAGTAATCATTTTAATTCATTAGGATTTTGATTTTTGATGGTTTTCGGAAATGCACGTTTCATTACTAAGAATCACATTGAACCATAGTAATTTGAGGTATTAATATAAAAAAACTCTTAAGTCCAGTCTTTGTGAATTATTGAAATAATAATAAAATAAATGAATAATAAAACATAAGACATTGCATTCGTGTCGAAGGAATGACTCTGGCCAAAAGATTATTTCCATAGTCATTGTTGAAATAATGTTAGCTTGAGAGAATATATAGGCTAATATATATATATATATATATATAACTTTAGAAGAAAATAACACGAAGTCTTGAAATTGTAGGGGGAAAGGTTCATAAGAATATGCCGTCTGCGTAGTGAGAACGAGGTGGCAGAGATTAAAACTTAAAAAACAAAAAATATTGATATCACCTTAAAATATGTTCTGGTAGGTCATCGTCGAATTTGTGAGCTGGTTCAAAACTCACTAAAAGCCCAAGAATCGTCATTGCAGAGGTCTACCAATGGTCTAAAGTTGTCGCGTATCTGGTAGTCCTTTTGATGAACGCTTGAAAGATTATTTTAAAATAGCTGTTAAAACTTCAATTTTTGTTGCATTGAAAATAATGTGTGTCATCTCTTTATCTCCAAGACGCCAGTCCCGCTTCTTTCTTACAATTCTCGCCTCTCAGCATTTCTCGTAGAGGCCCCAAAAATATCGTGGATTAAAGTTCTAAATTTGAAATACTTATCTGGAAATATGTGAAGTTAAAGTAGAAACAGGGAATATCTGGGTGCAAAGAAATAATAACTAAGAATCTTGATAAAATTTGAATCTTCAACTAAATGGATGCAGAAACAGATATCTGACAGTTTGACATATGATAATTGTGTGTAAAAAAACTAAATTCCTTCTTTTTTTGGTCACGGGCCTTTTAAAATTAAAATGTACGAGACTGGATGACGTGTCTGTGTCGTCACATCCCCCGCCTTACTCTCTGATACAGTCCATCTTCTATCTTCCTCGTGTCGCATCGGCCATTACAATTCTCCTGGGATCTCGTAAAATACGTTAAAAATACACCTGATCAGTATTTTTTTAAATGTGGACGGAATATTAAGACAAAAATTAGGTAGTCTAAATAAGTATATTTCTTGTTGTGATAAAAGTATTGCTATAATTATCTGGTGTTTCCTTCGACGCAATGCAATGTCCGTTGAAAACGATAGGTTTAAAAATAAATACAGCAAGAATTAATTAAAATAGTATGACATCCGGCCGCATGGCGTGCTAGTTGCGTCAAAATAAACAAACACTTAAGAATAAATTAAAACTAAATAAAATAAAAATCGACATAATTAAAATTCATACAATGGTTGAATTGAAGTGCCCCGTTTTTATGCCGTAAAAGGAAGTGCGCCATCAAAACATAAAAAAAAGTGAGATGGCAAGAGGGCATGTTTGAAAAACTATTAAATACCCTTGCAAATGACAACAACAAGTTAAGGTATTTTTAGATAAATATAGTTTTATTGACAAATAAGAATTCATTTGCATGTAGATAAATAAATAAAGAAAAAAGTTTTAAACCCATAAGGGGAACAACAAGAATACTAAGGGTAAATAAAGACAAGAGTTTCGACAGGCGAATATAATACAAAAAAGAGAAAGTTGCTTGCTCATTCAAATAACATATATATGGCTTATATTCATACTACTCCCAAGAAAGTTACTGGTTTACTGCCCTATCTGTAATAAAAGGTAGCATAAAAATAAGGAAGCCGGTAACTTTCAAGTTACTTACATATCATTAAGAAACACTACAACATTTGAAAATAATTAATCAAACCTATTTAACCATCAATCTAAAAGTAGCACGCGAGATCCGCCTATCATAACATTACTAGTGACAAAAGAAATCACATACATTTAACATAAATCTATTTACGACCCACAAGGCAGATGGCCGTAAGGGCATATCAAATGTGAAACGGCACTTATGCCGTGAATAATTTAAAATAAATATAAATCCCAGAAGTGAGATTACATAATATTCCAAAGATTATAGATTTAATAAACACTTACCAAAATATATTCCAGATGGGAAATTATTACTATACTTAAATTATAGTGATTTGACAAAGATTTACAATATATAGTGCTTACTTTATTTTAAAGTGATGGCCACTACCATCGTAGTGCCGTGTTTCCCATTGCTGCTAAGAGTGCCGTATAAGTCACTCTGTTGCTTATATATATCGTCCAATATCCCAGGAGAGGTGGAAAGGAACACGATGGAGGGGCTAAGAGGAGAGGAAGTACAGATTCTCCGTCTCGCTCTTGCTGCTCCTGAAACAAGCCACGTCAAGCCACGTCTAGAGGCTGGTGGGATGTCGGAGTACGTCTAGCTTGGTTCTAGAAGGTAGCAGATGGATTTATGAACGGCCTGGCTGTGGTCTCTCAGGAGTGTTGAAGGTGACGTCACTCAGGATCGCCAATTAGTTGAACGTAGTGATTGACACAATCGAGTAGTAACTCGATTCTCTTTAAAAAGAATCGAGTAATCGAGTAAAATTACTCGAGTAATTTTTAGCGATCATCTACTCGAATCGTCCGGTCGTCCCGTGGCAATCGGTCTGACAACATTACTCGGGAGTCTTGCATTGGAGTTCGATACTAATAACATGTTCATCTCTTCCTGTAGTAGGCAGTCGACACTGACAGTGACCATCCTCTTATTTTCAGGTTTCACGTTGCATGAAGTCAATATGAAAGTATGCGTTTTCAGAAATGTCTAAAAAAAAGTGCTCTTTTTAATAAAATAAACTTTTCTTTATACATTCATGTTAAAGAAATTGATAATAATTGTACCTTTTTAAAAGTGAAAACGGTTTTAATTTTTTTTTCTTTTTTCTAACTTACTCTAATTAGTTTCAATTTATAAATAATCATATTTTACTAAGGAGAAATTATAATTAATAAAATAATTAAGAAAGACAGTAAATAGCTTTGTTATATACTATTGTGGAAATAAGACGGCCGAGGTGCCGAGTAAAAAAATCGAGTAACTTTCATCGAGTACTTTTGAAAAGAATTGGAAATGTGATACGCTTAGCTAGTAGCATGCTTTTCGATTGTGTACCTTACATCTGCATGTATTTTGTATTAAAAATGCACGTGCAACATTTAAACCATAAAGGGTCATTTTTGCGTAGCAGCATAAACTGTTGGTGAAAAATGAGCTCTAAGGGAATATGTCTTTTAAAAGAAAATAGCGTGATAAACAGTCCAGCCAATAAGGTCGATTCTCACTTAGCTGGTAAGAAAAGAGAAAATAAAAGAATAACAAGGTCCGAGTAAAGTTACTCGAGTAATCCCGGAAGAATCGAGTACTCCCGATTACACAATACAATCGAGTTACTCGATTATTTTTACTCGATTGTGCCCATCACTAGTTGAACGGCGACGCTCGTCCGAGTCGGTCGGGCCTTGGCTTGGTAAGGTTTGATGGGGGTACGTGTAGGATTGAATGGGTAAAAGGTGTAAACAGGGTGCGTTTATGCATCCGTCTTATTTATAAACCAGATATATTAGACAGTTCATCAAATTAAATTGTTATTTAGGAATCATATATTATAGACATTTCTCAGAATTAATTTGATAATTATTAAATTAACTTATATAATCTTGTAGCATATTATATACTGTAAAAGATGCTACAGAATCATTTACTTTTATTTAGACTCGTATTATTAAAAATCATATTCACAACGTTCTAGTACTAATGCAACATACATTTATCACGCTAGTAAGATATAGAGAGTAAGGTGGAATTTACGCCATTAACTAGGAAAAATCACCCCCAGTACACCCAACCGGGATTATAATCTCGATCTACCCATCACCTTGAATCCAGTCGTGATGTGTTAGACCATTTGAACCCCGATGCTGGATATTATCTTACTATGGTCAAGTTGATAAAACATTATTTCAGTGGTAGTGTGGCAGCTAATAAAGGCTAGCTTAGTTCTAGAGACAGAAGTGTAAGCATGTCTCAATCAAGTAAAAGGAAGCGCACCCAATACCATAATGATAAATGTTTTCATCTACTTGTTGAACCAGTGACTGGATAAGTGCTTCTTTGTTCTCATAGCAAACCTAGTTGAAGTTTATCTACCAACATCCTGGAACATTAACACTTACAGACAATGGCCAATGGCCATCCAAACAATGTACTGGTAATATCTTTCAGTAGTGCTTGAAGCGATGTCACAGAATCTAATTGTCTCCAAGTTTCTTACATTTGACCTAAGGTATCGTATTTATAAACATGTTTCAAACTATTCAACTGTTTTGTTATTTGTTCAGTTTGTTCAGCCTTACTCTTCCTGCTACCCACACAGAATGAAACACACAGTAAGGCAACGGAGACGACATTACATGAGTTTGGTCATTCTTCAGCCCAGTTGAAGACGCTGGACTCTAGTGTACTACTAAGATTACTGTCAGAGTGCACAAAATAAACTAAACAAAATCACCTCATACTTCTAATTAACTCTTTGACTATATCTTTCCGATAAATATGTGTGCCGTATTCAAATGAGAAACGTCACATTATCCTGTTTGCCATGTGTCAGTGGAATGCACGTGGTGCTTACATGCATCTGGAAGGTTAGATTACAGATGTTTCTTTTGTGAATCAAAAACATTATTGCTATCATTCAAATGTATTATTGACTGATATATAAGTGCCATTATCAGAATCAGTCCTTATGTTGAAATTATTTTCAATAAGTGTTCAATTTGACATTTTTCACTTGCTTAAACACTTGTCGTTTTGTTTATTTAATTTATGAAACTATAGGATGAACAATTTAATAATATGAATACACATAGGCCTACTGGTATTTATTACATATCAACATTTTATTAAATGGTACCATATTATTAGTACTATTATATAGATATTTTATAGGTACATTTAATATATTAAATCACAAGTGACTACTTCAGAACAATTGGCTTGACGTATAAAAGTAGTTTTAGTAACCTTCGTATCTTTCAGAGTCTGCTAATCCCACTGTGTTAGGGTACTAGGGTTTCTATTTGAAATACATTTCGCTTAAAATTAATAATTGTTTGGTTGCTATTTACGTTTTCGGTTTGTCGTGATACCATTTACGTACGTTTAGAGTGATTTATTTATTAAAATACTATTGCTTTCCCTTTTGATATCACAACATGCATTTACGAATGTTCTATAGGACATAGTTTGTTTTTTCCTTTTCATGACACAACATGCATGTACAAATGTTCTATAGGACGTAGTCTGTTTTATCCTTTTGATAACACAACATGCATGTACAAATAATGTTCTACAGGACGTAGTCTGTTTTATCCTTTTGATAACACAACATGCATGTACAAATAATGTTCTACAGGACGTAGTCTGTTTTATCCTTATGATAACACAACATGCCTGTACAAATAATGTTTTACAAGACGTAGTCTGTTTTTCCCACGAGTTGATATGTTTGCTCCAATTCTCACTACCAGTGAAGAACGTTTCCAACGTTCTTAAATAATTTACCTTGCTATCCAAAATGAAACGATAAGTAGAAAAGTATGGCTGAACCTCACCCCAAGAAATCTTCAGAGAAAATTATACCCCAGGTATTAATATTGTTTTGATGTGTCTTAGTGAAATAAACTTTCCACCAAATTATATACATCACTAGAAAGACAATACTTCACTATATACATTTCCAGCAGAGGTACCTGGGGCTACCCCTTGCAACGCTTTTCTTTGCTTCAAAAATACAGGGAAACCCTATCTTCATTTTAGTTCTTCAGGCCAAGTTTTTAATAAATTTAAAATCATCTAATCAAAAATGTAAAATTCCAGCTTATAGGCCTGCTACAACATTTAGAAGAAAAAGAGATTATTTGGCTCACCACTCCAGCCCCAGTTGACCTCGTCTTGGCAAGGCTCCGCTCCACTAAAACATCATAGCTCTATCAGCATCGAACTGGCTAGAGGGGCCATGGTTCATTCCTCGCCACGAGTAGTGATCCGCGCCCAAGAAAAAAGAAGATAGATGTTATGCGTGGACTGTATGCGCGTCGTCAACAGCGTTCAGAAACTATCAGAGCTATTGTTGAGCGCGCTTTTAATAAAAGCGTAGACTATTGGAATATGTTCTGGAAGGTTGCTACCCTTTACCCCTCTCCCCTTACTTTGGTTCCGCGCCTTGAGAACACATGGCTTCATTTGTCGGGTATATATACGGCATCGTTCTGTAATGTCGGTACACATTACACTACGAACGCTAGGTGAGAGACCTTGTTCCTAGAATAGGTTTACGTCTTTACATTCTAATTCAATTTGGCTTTAAATATTCTAAATTATCATTCAGGATTTTTATATGTACCTGGTCTGTTTTGATTTGCTTGTAGACCATGGGAAATCTACATATCTTTGCATGGTTTGACCGAACCGTTAATTTAACTTTACTTTGTGGTATTTTGGGAGAACTCTTTATCTATTTAAAGTACTTTCTGTTTCGTCCGCTTCATGGTCAGGCTTGTACCTTGAAGTACCACCATGTTTGATTCTGGCAGCGTCATACTTTGTTCTGCCAATTTTATGTGTTTAAAGATTTTATCTCTTGTTATTAATTGGAAGATTATTTATTATTGTTACGTTTTTGAAAGTTTATTCTATGTTGGTTAAATGTGGAGCCATGAGTCGGCAGGCTTACTCCCTAATTAGGGCTTTAATATTTAACGTTAATGCAGCCGGTTAAGGCTTATGTTTCTCAACTAGTTCTTGTTGATTGTTTCTATTATGCCCAATTGCGGCTAGGGAGATTTATGTTATTGGGAACTTGTTATTTACTGTTTGAATACCGCTGGTGGTGGCGAGTAAATATAATTCACATTACTAGAGCTGTTGGCTATCGACTATTAATATTTTCTTGAAATGTGTACGAAGGTCAATTTATCTTATGTTTGTAAGGTTTATTTTGAGTCGCCATTATAAGCATGGGAAGGTGTCCCACGTGTTTTATATATTATTGTTCTTTCTTGATTGTTGTTTAATGGATCCTACGCCTAACGCTAGTCATGTTTCACTTGCTCATAGAGCTGTACTTCTTATGTTTCTGGAATAATAATAAAACTCTATTGTGACCAACCTGACTGTTATTTTTGGGTGATAACCAAGGGGTGGGTTACAAGATGACGTTATGAGCTCATTTGATTGGATCAGCTCACTGTATACTAAAGTTAGTTTCTATCATTTTCATTCTGTAACGATCTCCCCATCGTTGGTAGTATAGTCTATTGCGATAGTAGTGCCTTAGACTATGCTGCCATCGAGGAGATCTAGAAGCTATTTGGAGTGGTCTTCCTCCTCAATTTTTGAAAGTTATATTATTTTTGATTAACTTCTTTCACAGAATTTTTTTGAAATTTGAAAGCTTTTAGAAGTTATTTGAACTGGTTTTCCTTCAGCAAATTTTTGAAAATTAGATGCCTCTAGAACCTATTTTGAGTATTCCTCCCCTTGAATTAAAAAAAATATTAAATTAATCTAAAAGCAATTTAAAGTGGTCATCCCCTAGACCTTTTTTAAATTTGGATGTTCCTCCAAGCTATTTAGAGTGCTTATAAACTTAGTTTTTTTTTTACAATTAGAATCTTTCGAAAACAATTTGATATTTTTTTCTCCAGCGGTTTAAAAAAAATAATGTTGTCTTTAGATCTGGCCTGCCCCACCCGTAGCTCGCGGGCAAGATGTTACCCGCGAGAGCATTAAGAGCTGCTGGCAGGTAACCTCTCATTGAAAACTAGTGAATGGTACCAACTTCTGGAATTTAGTCCTGCCTGACAAGTACCCTATTCTAAAACGCATATAATTAAAGGTGAGTGTATGTTTTGGTTTTACCTACTTAAGCGAATCAGGATTTTCAAATATGAAAATACTGAAACCAAAGTAAAGGACATCATTAACTGATAAACATTTAAATGACTGTATGAGAGTGGCTTTTACCAAATACACTACAAACTACAATACTATGGCTGAAAATATGCTGTGCCAAGCATCGCATTGAACCCTGTTTGAGTGAAATATTTTCAGAGCTGAAACATAAGCATCTTGTGAATTTTTTTAAAACTGAATTAATTTTTATGCCATTTTTGTATTGTTTTGTACTCTTTTATAATTCATTAACACTTAAATGGTAACCTGCGTAATTTTCTTTAGTATAGTAAAAGTTTTTCTCACACTGACATATGCACCTATTTGTAGCTTGGTAGAGTTTACTAGACTTTGTTTTTAAACATTAACGTTACAAAGATTTATATTTTATGTTGCCCCCGGGCACAGAAAATGTGGCTGAAGTTGCCCTAACTCCAGTTAAGGTTGGGCAGGCCTGCTTTAGATGCTATTTGGAATGACACTCATCTGGACATTTTTGAAAATCGAGTGACTTTATAAGTTATTGGCAGTGTGATGTAAGTCTTTCAACATCATTTTATAGAATATAAAGAAGATATCAATTACATATAGAGGGGGAGTCATTCTATTCCAGGAACGGCAATGATTCCCCTCTCCCTATAACCAACTCTCCGCTTTCATTGCCACTAACTTAGAATGGTCTTTCCTCAATTTTTGGAAATAAGACTCGTTTAAAAGCTATTTAGAGTAGTTCTTTCTCCAATTTTTGTTGTAGAAATTTTGGTACTTCTAGAAGCTATTTGGAGTAGTCCTCCTTAGATAAATTTTTGAAATTGTGATGTTTCTAGAAGCTCCAACACTATTTTGAAAATAGGATCTTCTTAGAAGCTATTTGAAATGGTCTTCTATGGCAAATCTCTTAAGATTGAACGTCTATAAGGCATTTGAAGTTTGAGTTAGGGCTACTTTCAGCTTCATATTTGATATCATCAGAGGTGTAACATTAGCATTGCTAGCTAAATAATCCAATACATATAGACATCCTGCAATATCAAAGATTTACAACACCTTACTATGTCTAAAACATGTGCTTTACTCACCCTATAGTCTCGGCCAACAACCATCGCACGACTGGTGGACATCAAATAATTCAAATAGAAGACTGACACTCCTTGGAAAACGATACACCGGTATGAGGTGATCCAGGCCTGCGCTGATTGGCCCAGATGGCCGACAAACAAACCACACGCAATCGTAACTGCCAACTCACCAGATTTCCGGTCTAAGTGTTTAGATGACGTGTCAAGATTATGACGGTTGTTAACAAGAGAATCATGCTGCTAGCACGTGTTCGCAACGTGCCCCCCCCTCCCATATTTCCATCAAATAGACCTATATAAAGCTGGTGCTCAGCTAACATGGTTGACTATTAGTTCCGACACAGCCATGAGAGGTCCTTGTCTGGACTTAGACATAATCGCTTCAAGAAGTCAAAATATAAGTTGATTATATTTTATAAAACATTTAAATATAATCGACCTATAATGGGTTTGGGCGTTTGAACAATTAGTTAATTATGTGATTAAAATCGTTCATTGTATACTCCATTCACGACCTAAGTTTACTTGGATGACAGCTCAAAAAGTAACTAGAAAATAGTCCCTAAAATATCACTACGCCAACAGCTGATATCTGCCACTGTCACTTGGGACAGCTGTTATGAAAACATATGGTTATGTAGAGTAATGTGATAGTTAACCACAGTAATTTAGGCCAATATTATGCCTCAAAGAATTTTGAAATTGAAATTTTTGAATGACTTGGTGATCTGTAACTTCTCTTCTTTTTTTCTCCTGGGAACTCATTATCAAAAAAACACACACAAATCTATCCACAAATAAAAAGAACCCCTTATAAAATTTCGTGAGATTAAAGTTAGATTAAACTTATATTTAAGTTTGATAAAAGATAAAAGTTTAAAGTTAGATTAAAGTTAGATTAATGTTAGATTAAAGTTATTTTAAAGTAAGTTTAAAGTTATATTAAAGTAAGATTAAAATTAACCAAATTAGGCCTAATATGTATTCGAACTAAAGAGAAAATATCTGTATACACAAAGTTATTCTTAAAATAATTAGTAATATGATCTAGGATTAAGTTTTTTTACGTTAATACAGAAGCCCAATAATTAAAATAAAAGGTAATTTAACTTAGTTATAAATTATTATAAGTTAGAGTAAGGCGTGGACCTAACAAACTAGAGACTTAATTTAAAGTTAAAAATATAATAAACGCGCACAGTAATAAATTCTATGAAATATATTTAAATTAAACAAAGTCTTAATATTTATTTGAGGTCGTCCACAAAGCTTATTTATCCTTCTATTCAAGTTAAAATAATTATTATTCCGAGCACTTTCACAAAAGGTCTAACAAATATGGCTTTAAAATGGCGACCAACGAATATTAGCCATGTGGTTGATGATGACGCGGACAAGTTGTTTAAAATGGTGTATCCTCGCAGCAGACGATTATATTTTATTCAGTTAAATATTTCTAAAAACAATAAACTAATAATAAAATAGTTAATCATATATAAAATAAATTACAAATATTTTATCTTTACCAAGTAAATACGATGCCTTTATTAAAAGGTATTAATGCATGCACTATACTACACATCATAGATAACATTCCAAAACAAAGAATAGGTACTTTTAATATATGTTTAAAATATTGTTTCGAATTGGGTAAAAAGAAATTGTTAAAAGTAATGAAATAATGTGAGAAAACTTAAGTTTAAGTTATTTTAAATGTAAAATATAACATGTAATTAAAAAACTTAACATTCATAACAAAACAGTGTTCTTTTACAAGTGTTGGTAACCTAAAACCTAAACATATGATTTTTGAACTGTCATCCAGGTAAAGACCTATCGTGAATGAATTTTAGGTGTTGGTGATTTATCATTAGAAGATTATTTTGGAAAGTAAAATTGTTTTATGGAACACTTAATGTTTCCTTTTGCCCTTGGGCGCTAGTCTCTTTGTAAAATTTAGACTTATTTGTAGGTAGTCACATTTTTTATTCTTTTTCTTGCTTGGAATATTTAGTTTAAATATAAATTTTATTGCACTTGTGGTTACCCATAATCGTTTATACTTTAATATTTGATAATGTTTAAATTATAGATAAAATTTTGTAGACATATTTTGTTCGAAGAAATTATAAAAATAATTTATTTTTGTAGGTTTATAAGTTATAACTTTAACAATAACCGATTAATTTAGTGAGAAATTACCAGTAATCTAATGCAATTTTACTTTGTTTTTTATTATAATATTAGATGTTAACAAGTCGAAATCTTCTCTCTCGATTACTTCTAAGTTGGTGGAAGTAATAGTTCCACAGGAGTTTGAGTTATGTCGGGAGGTAATTTATTTTGATCAGAATTGATATTTAAATTAAATTTATACTTAAAATCCAATGATTTAGTCAGAATTCAGAAGGGTGATTCAGGAGCTTTATTAACCGTTTAGATGAGCTCTTTAAGCTCTTTATTGCTATAGTAAGGTTTCAAAAGTTTAATGGTTTAACCTATTTGTTTAGTCGGAATTTAATCTCTTTGATATGAAATAGTGAAAATACCTTATACCTTTATATTACAAGATCTTTATGCTCTTTATTAATATAATAAGGTTTAAAAGGTTTCATGATTTAATCTATTTATTTAGTCTGAAGTCACAAGAGTGATTCAGCCGCTTTGTTAACCAAGTAGAGGAGCTCTTTAAGCTCTTTATTATTATGTTAACGATTTTTTATTATTAATGGGTCTCTTCCAGACTAATTCATATAAATAAATAATTAATTATATAACTAATTTTA
The DNA here is from genome assembly GCA_902151455.1 of Timema bartmani. Taxonomy (NCBI): domain Eukaryota; kingdom Metazoa; phylum Arthropoda; class Insecta; order Phasmatodea; family Timematidae; genus Timema; species Timema bartmani. Next base: position 62,671 of record CABFWB010002349.1, read on the forward strand.
TTTAAAATATAGTCTTCTTCAAGGACTACTATTACTTTAAGATTGTGAAATATATCCTCAAATGTACTGCGCAAGCGCAGTCTCTGCCATATTTATATGGTTTTTTAACACTCTCCAGTTTGCCTTGTGAAGCCATGTATTATTTATTTACCTCTGTTGTTTTACCTTGAATAAATCATTTAATTTTTTCTTAAACTTGCAAATGTTCCTATTTTTGTCACATTAGTTTCCGCTCATCCTCTCCGCGGCTATTGTGGCCTCTAGCGGTTAGAGTTGGAGGTGGTGAATGGTACAGAGGATCTTAGATATATCTTAAGAGGGGGATCTATGACAGGGAAAGGTGAATTCTTTCCAGGGGGCAATGCCCTCTTGACCCCCAGTTCTACCAACACAGCTGTTTGAAACAGATTATCTGCCTAAAAGAGGCAAATATAGTATATATTCCTTTTGGAAAATTTGTATTTATAATTTAAATAATATTTGTGTTCACTGAACCATAATCACATCGATGTAAGTAGAATTGTTAAAAATTACAGCAATGACATGTTGAGCCAACGGACTCATTTAAGTATAGTGGAATATTTTTTTAAGTTAATTAAATATAATTATGTATTTTAAATAATATTACAATATTACATTTTGAGTGTGATACTGCAGATGCTCTGGGGATTATGGTGTTATAAACTTAAAAACAACAACTGAAACACAATATTTTGACTTCTGAGGGCTAAACATAGACTGAATCTATAACGTATATTGTAGACAATTATTTTAAACGTTGAATATAGTCCAGTAAAACCGATGAAAACAAAAGAGTGTAAACAAACAAGTTCTCATACTGTATCACTCGAAAATTAATATAATTATTACGTGAAATTATATTAGCACATATGATATTATAACAACCTAGTAATTAACGTTTCTATCAATTTTTCTATCTTTCCACACCTCGTCTAACTACTCATTCGGAATATCCACATACTGACACAAACAGGCTTAGAGAACATAAATAAGGTAGAAATAAGATAATGTAAGCTTTCATTTAAATGGAAAAAAGAATGAAAAATAATTCAATGAAGTATGTCTCACTACAACCTTATATAATTTAAATTTCCCTCTCCCAGACAGTCTAGTTTCTTACGAGAGTGATGCCTTGGAGTAGAGCATGCAGCCACAGATATGAGCAATATTACTCATATGTTCACACACGTTCATGATTTGTGAACATTTTAATATACTATCATTTTGTTTACATACATAATGGAAATCAGATTCTTTTAACTGGGTTTACTTATATTTCTTCTTTTACTATTTTAATAGCTGTAGGTAAATGGCGCGGTGATCATGAAGAGTATTTAATAGGATTTAATTATCTATCGAAAGTTTAAAGTATTAATAAGATTATTAAGTTGAAAACCATGCCCTTTGTTTATTTGAGGAAGATGCTATAGTTATAAATTAATCAAATAAGATCTAAGGACTATCTGACTTCAAAGATACATTAAATAGTAATAGTGATTGTCTAACGCAATATGTTTATCCAAAGTCTACACCCCGCCTTACCTCTCACACATTTCTCGTCTAGTACTGTTGAAGAACATGTGGGCCGAGACTTCATTACTCAGATTTAAGATCAAATGTTTATTTAACATGTCAGTGACACGAACAGTTAGCGTGTCTGTAAAATATACAATTAGACAATTATATTCTATGTCCACTGGATGAAGGTGGATTAACACGTGGAGACATTGTGCTGTTAGAGGGATTGGACAACTAATATTATAGATATGGTCCACTAAAAAGTTGACGTAATATAAAATAAATAGTAACAATTAAAAATAAAATTTCTTATTAAAATTTTACAAGTATATGTGGGCCCCCTCAGTATGAGGGTTCCATCAATTTAAAGGGGGAAAGATGGACACACTCGATTATCCCTTTTCTACACCCGTGGAGAGCAAATTTCGAAAATGGTCACATAGAAATTTTTAATTTAATCTATTTGAGATATTTAACGTGCACTTTCGTTACTTGATGAGATAAGCCCAAACACTAAATAAAATAATTGAAATTGAAAAGTAATATTTCTAAATCTATAAAACAGTGTACATATTTAACCAATAATTTAGAGAAAAAAATTTATTTAAATAAGAATCTAACTACTTTACATAGGTATATACAACCTTCCTTTAGTAAAGTTATTTTGATTTATGTAAAGATATATTACTCCTTCAATATTATCAAGCCGGGAGTATTTTTTTTAAATAAGAAGGTAACTAGAGATTTAAAAAAATGACTCGACAATAATAAAGGTGCACTTCCTCTAAAACCCCTCCCTCAAATAATCAACTTACATATTTTTCTCAATTAATAAATTAGCTAGGTGACCTGGTGGTCTAGGGGTAAGTTGTCAGACTTCTGTGCTGGGGGTCCGGGGTTCAATACTCGGTCCTGGCACAGATTTATCTGATTGCCAAACCCTTCCTTCACCTTTGACAAGATGTGTACTAATCACAACTTGCGAATGTGTGGAATGCCAGGCCTCCACCGTGGTTCGGATCCTGCGTTAAGCTTTAGGTCCTCCATTTCATCTCACAATCACAATACCATAAACACATTAGCGTTAGTGCGTACAAACTGAACGGGTAGTAAGACGTAGTGCTAATAATAATGATTAATAATAAAATAACTCTAGGTCTTCCAATATTATTATTTTTGTAGTTTCGCATATTACTACCCGTTGGGGTTGTGCGCCTCTTATATGAGTTGATCACCCAAAGTTGTAAAGTAGGACTATCCCGTCTCGGTGGGCCATCACATTCATCTAGTCTAGTTTACTGATAGCGGGGAGGAAGTAGTTCTATTCCCAACTGACTGTAGTAAGCTAATATTCCATAAATGGCTCCCCCCTCCACCCTCTAAAATTAGATCTTCCCTACCCTTAGTCGTGTAGATGAATGCGGAAAGTACGAGAGGTTATTAAGTGAGACAAGAAACAAAAACAGATGTTTATTTCATTTTTCATATTTATATTTATGGATATTTTAATGTGTTAAGTTGATAGTCAAGTTACTTTGGATGCTTAAAGGCAAGAGAAAACCCTTATTTTTTTTATAGTGATTACATTATTTATTTCACGCTGAACAATATTTAGTTTTCAGTTTACACCCCACAGTAGGACTTTGGTAGCAAATAAATTCAATACATATCAAACTTTTTTTTTGCAATCAATATATATAAAGTTTTACTGTTATTTGTAGACTATTATTTTATTTCAATTATATAAATCAAAAGTGACAATACATTTTGACGTATGTATACGTGACTGTGTATCTATCTGTCAGATAACGACATTTTTAACGGTATTTTTAAAATGTGATTCATCAGATTCTGCTGCATTATGTGAGCGACCTGCTCTCGTTTTCAAAGAGAAACCTTTTCTGCTCAAGGTCTGATTCTGTTCAACTCACAATGGTGTAGACATGGTAGCAATCCGTGAACAAATACTGCACACATTGTTTGCTGGTCACGTGCTCGACAACAATCACCTCACGCAACAATTGTACCCGTTACAGGTACGCTATTGAGGTAGAAATAATGAGTGAGGTAAGATTTTAGAGGAAATGCACCCATATTTACGTGGAGGGAGAGTTGGAAACAATTTAGTAGAAACCTCCCTCCTTACAACTGAGTGATATCTGAACCCTCATATCCCCGTAATTTGCTAACACGGGACTGACACGTTAGACCATGTGACCATCGAAGAAGGGTCGCCACAATTACTATGTAAAATAAAGGTTGTTCTTTTATCCACGACTCACTTAAGATTAGAGCTATCAGAATATTTATACTATTTGGGTGAAGATGAAAAAGGTATAATTTAGATATAGTGTACCTGCATTTGCGTGAGGTTAGAATGGGAATTGATCTCTCAGGGCTTAGTAAGAATCTCAGTCAAGTAAAAATAAGGTGTTCTTTTCACAAAGTAATATTTGGAATGTAGCTTCCTTATACCTACCTACAAGCGAGTGCATGTGAGATTATTTTAGATATTCCCTCCTCCTATTTCTTTTTTGATCAAATGAATATAAATAGCACGTGTCCCGAATGAACGGTGGGCTGTAGCACTCTATCAATTAGATGCTACGTTGTTTGTAGCATTGTATCCTGTCTTTGTATACTCTCATTGTACCCTGATATTGTATCCTGCCATTGTACCCTGCCATTGTACCCTGTCATTGTATCCTGCCATTGTATACTCTCATTGTACCCTGATATTGTATCCTGCCATTGTACCCTGCCATTGTACCCTGTCATTGTATCCTGTGATTGTATCCTGCCATTGTATACTCTCATTGTACCCTGTCATTGTATCCTGCCATTGTACCCTGTCATTGTATCCTGTCATTGTATCCTGCCATTGTATACTCTCATTGTACCCTGATATTGTATCCTGCCATTGTACCCTGTCATTGTATCCTGTCATTGTATCCTGCCATTGTACCCTGTCATTGTACCCTGCCATTGTACCCTTCCATTGTATCATGTCATTGTATCCTGCCATTGTACCCTGCCATTGTAACCCTGCCATTGTACCCTGCCATTGTATCCTGTCATTGTATCCTGTCATTGTATCCTGTCATTGTATCCTGCCATTGTACCCTGTCATTGTATCCTGCCATTGTACCCTGCCATTGTATCCTTCCATTGTATCCTGCCATTGTACCCTGCCATTGTACCCTGTCATTGTACCCTGCCATTGTACCCTGCCATTGTATCCTTCCATTGTATCATGTCAATTGTATCCTGCCATTGTACCCTGCCATTGTATCCTTCCATTGTATCCTGCCATTGTATCCTGCCATTGTATCCTCACAAACAACCATTTCCGTAGACTACCCTCAAGTACACTGATGATGATAAGACTAATTACTCCTAATAGTGAATTGTTAAAACACTATAAACACATACACAAATAGAGAAGGATTATTCGTTATAAAAGTTTTGATTTAGGCTCAAGAGTGTTTACGCAATTGTGATGGAATTATTGGATAGAAAATTTAACTGAACCTAGAAAATGTATATATTTTTAGCCGTGAGATATACATTACCATGGATTCACTAATATAACCGGTAAAATGAATGGACTCATAAGTATATAATGTAGATTTTTCCTCTTGAACACTTAGCTATTTATTGATTGAAATTAACAGCAATGACATCTTTCACGAAGAAGATTAAATAAAATAACACTTCAAACCTTCAAATTGTATTCTCATTGCGAGCTTTGGTGAGTGATGACATCAGCACGGGCATTCATTCGATTAATTTCCGAAGAGTTTCTGGTTTAATCTGCTTCCACTCGTGTTTAAGGACTTCCCATAAGTGTTTTTAGTTATTTATTTGCAATTATAAAATTGATAGTCCCACAAAATCCCATGAGAGTTCAATTACATTACATTGGTTTGGTGAACGTATTCTAGATTATATCAAGGTCAACTTTGTTGTTTTAAATGAAAGCCCATTTTTTTGTAATGGTATTTAATTCTGCACCAAAAAATTAAACAACTTTTTTTCAAACTTATTTTATTTGGCATAAATTTTAGAAGATATTTTAGCTAGTAATTTTTTATAACAATTTTTATTCTAGTTCTTTTTATTACATTAAAAGTTTATAGCTAAATGTTAGTGGTCATCATTTTGAACATTTAATTTAATTTAACATGAGCATTTTATCAAAGTAATTTTATAAATAATATTGGATTTGACGTCATAAAGAATAATCTAGTTCAGTAACAATTTATTGAATACAAAGTGTTATAAAAATAAAAGTTGAAATATCTTCAAAAATTCCTGTCAAATAAAAAGTATTCCAGGATAAAAGCCCTTTGTTTTTTGTGTAAAATAAATTGGCGTTAAAATAATTACAGGGTTTTATTAAGAAACTTAAGTTGACCTTAACATAACCTTGAAGACGTACACCAAATAAAAACTACTAATGCCGTTCTCTTTCCCCCTCAAAAACTAAAATTTATTGTTCGAAACAATTTTTTCTAAAATGCTTAATTTCCGGGAAATTCTGGTGTCTCAATTTAAATGCCTCACCCGATATAAGCCTACTAATTGCTTCCATGGTTTTAGGGGGAGAAGGAAGGTTATATCTAGGGTAAGTGTACCCTAATTCGAAGGGAGAGTGGAAAACCATTTTGAAAATAAACCCTCAGTAGACCCGACTGTGATTCGAACTTCAATCTCCTTGTCCTTGGAGGTCTAGTCTACTGTGAGACTAACGCCTTAGACCATGTGGGTTTATAAGCTATTTGATCCTTCTTTGGTAAATTTTTGAAAAAGGAAATCCTCTATAAGTTATTTGAGGTTTGATCCAAGCCATTTTAAAGCTTAATATAAAAATCTTCGGAAATTATTTTGGTGATGAAGGGGGTGGGGTCCCTCCCCCACCCCACCCTCCGCCCATGACAATAACCTGACATTAATATTCCATTATTTTGTGTATCGTGTGAGTAGCGCACATGAGGCAACGGAAAGGTTTATCTCTCTTGGTTTGTCAGTGGAATGTCTTCACTCTTCATTCGCCTCAGTACCACGCGAGGCGTGCTAGGAGGCTGTAGCATCCATGGACACAGTGCTACCAACATGACGAGAACAGGGAGTATCACAGGTACTTCGTATTCATACATTATTTGTTCGTTATCTTAAATCCATAAACCAACATTTATGACAAAATAAAAATATATTTTCAATTATTTACTAACAAAATTGCTAACATCATTTGTATGTAAACTTATATCAAATTTTCAATCTTCATTGAAATTAAAATGGTATGTATTTATGCTACGAGCAAATTAAACATTTGTTTTGTATCCTGAAAATGCTTTAAGTAAAGAAGCATTTACCAAAAAGTCGATTCATTTCAAATAACGTTGAATTCAACTTGCTGGTAAAGTTGTTTACTGAAATGCATATTGTTTGATGTTTAGTTTTATTTATATAATAAAATAATATATTGGAAAGGAAACGGTTTATATCCTTTTAATTAATTTCATCATAGTCAGAAAATATGTCTTCATAATTATACACTCGTATCCATCAGGCACTTTGCTACAATATTTTAAATGTCTAATGTAAGTATCTTTTTTAAGTACAACCATAAACTTATTATATTTTATAACAATTAAATTTAAGTTGCTTATCATTAGTTTATATTGTTTGACGTTTAGTAGATCTGTTAATACGTTAATACGTAAGTTCGATGACGGTATAATATACCAATATGACTGAAATATAATCAAGGGAAGTGCGAATAAGTGCCGTTAGGTGTTCTCACATGACCATTAGTAATTGTTGTAAAACTTCCAAAGCAAAAATGAACTATAAAATCATTTAAAAGCTCTTATAATTTATTTGGTCTCCCATAAGAATTTCAAACAATACAGTATTCAGTAGCTAAACAAAAGGTAATTTCATTGATTTATAAAATACAGGATAAGTACCAAACCTTTTATTTATCTTATTATTCTCTATAGCAAAATCTATAATTACGTTTATTTTAATATAATATAATCTATTTACTAAATGTGAATACACATTTAAAAATAATATTGTTTATAATAATATCTATCCTTGTGTCATGTCCATTCTGCTATTTAAATAACTAATCACTATTGATATAATCATACTATACAGTATATATATATGTATATATGTATATATATACATATTTATACACATATACATTTATTCTGTGAGTTAATAAAACTAAGCACATTATTTTATAAATATATTTAAAAAGTTGAATATACTTTTCCTGTATAATTGAGCAAAGCATCTTGTACTAGTATTATTAAATGTTATTAAAATAGTACTGTTCCTACCTCAAGGATTGTCAGCTTAGGTTAAGTGGGTTGACGTTTTTGTAGAGGGTGTGTTGAGCTAATCATGTCTATAAAATACCACATTATTTACCCAATTACTGATAGTCCAAACTGACACTAGAAGACGCACCGCTCTAAAGATCTATACTTCGATTAAATATACACTTATTTTGATCTTGTATCTGGAGAACTATATAATCTGTCAACTGTCCAGATTGTTTATAAACCAAGATACATCGTCCTAAGCCATGTCCCGGCCGGTGTAAGGGTGTGGGCATATTATGTGAGGGGAGGGGATATTACTACAGTTCTATGATAATTCAATGGTGGGGGATCGGGAATAGATTCCTGAGTGGGGGTATTGAGATGAGTTTTTTATGAATGGTTTCACCACTCTCCCTCCATACAAATGTTGGTACACTGATTCCAAACGCTCTCTTCTCCATTAATGTAAATACGCGGCTATACCGGATGGGTGTAAAGATGCGGTACCCTCTTAGCTAGACTAGGAGACTGCAAGTGAACCCTCCTCTCTCGAGTCTGATCTTGGACACGTGTGTGGCTAGACTAGGAGACTGCTAGTGAACCCTCCTCTCTCGAGTGTGATCTTGGACACGTGTGTGGCGTGTGTAGCTAGACTAGGAGACTGCTAGTGAACCCTCCTCTCTCGAGTGTGATCTTGGACACGTGTGTGGCGTGTGTAGCTAGACTAGGAGACTGCTAGTGAACCCTCCTCTCTCGAGAGTGATCTTGGACACGTGTGTGGCGTGTGTAGCTAGACTAGGAGACTGCTAGTGAACCCTCCTCTCTCGAGAGTGATCTTGGACACGTGTGTGGCTAGACTAGGAGACTGCTAGTGAACCCTCCTCTCTCGAGTCTGATCTTGGACACGTGTGTGGCTAGACTAGGAGACTGCTAGTGAACCCTCCTCTCTCGAGTCTGATCTTGGACACGTGTGTGGCTAGACTAGGAGACTGCTAGTGAACCCTCCTCTCTCGAGTCTGATCTTGGACACGTGTGTGGCTAGACTAGGAGACTGCTAGTGAACCCTCCTCTCTCGAGTCTGATCTTGGACACATGTGTGCCGTGTGTAGCTATACATGGTTTAATGTGGAGATATCCATATTTGAGTGAAACTAGTGTTGCACTGCATCTGGGATATTTAGTATTATTGTGAAAAAGCGTATCACTCAAAGATTTCAAACTTTTTATAAAAAAAGGTGTGAAAGCCCCCAAATTTGCACAAAGTCACAAACGATGTGTTCAGACCAGGATTTAACAGGTCTTATGGATTTTGAGTGGTTGTTCAAACCAACTATTGTTTATGGTTGAAAAACAGGTCACACAAACATCTTGAAATGGTAGCTGGGTCACACAAACATCTTGACATTGTAGCTAGGTCCCACAAGCAGTACCGCATGGTAGCTGGGTCACACAAACAGTACCGCATGATTGCTGGGTCACACAAACTGTACCATGGTAGCCAGGTCACACAAACAGTACCACATGATAGCTGAATCACACAAACTGTACCGCATGGTAGCCAGGTGACACAAACATCCCGACATAGTAGCTGGGTCACACAAACAGTACCGCATGATAGCTGGGTCACACAAACAGTACCGCATGATTGCTGGGTCACACAAACATCCCGACATAGTAGCTGGGTCACACAAACAGTACCGCATGATAGCTGGGTCACACAAACAGTACCACATGGTAGCTGGGTCACACAAACATCCCGACATGGTAGCTGGGTCACACAAACAGTACCATGGTAGCCAGGACACACAAACATTTTGACATGGTAGCTGGGTCACACAAACAGTACCACATGATAGCTGGGTCACACAAACAACTTGACATGGTAGCTAGGTCACACAAACATTTTGACATGGTAGCTGGGTCACACAAACAGTAACACATGGTAGCTAGGTCACACAAGCAGTACCGCATGGTAGCTGGGTCACACAAACATACCGACATGGTAGCCAGGTCACACAAACATCCCGACATGGTAGCCAGGTCACACAAACATCCCGACATTGTAAACAGTCAAGGTGTGCTTAGGCCAATAGGAATAAACTAATCTCCCTCCCTTTCTCTAGTTTTACAACAGAAAAACGCTATTAATTTATGTTATATTAATTATCTCTTAACCTCTTAATTCTTTCTCTACAGGGTGTGTGTTAAATACATCCGACCCACCGGGAGGTGATTCCTTGCGAAAAAATAATTATGAACTATATGGACAACTTTTTCTAGAAAGTGATTTTAATGGAGCTATGAGCCTTTGAAAATTGCGTTTGAAAATGCTTTTCTGTAAAAATATCCAAAACAACTTGAGATAAAACAACAAAAATCCCTGGATAATGTTTTGATAAATTAAGATGTTAAAACTCTGAAAACTTGGATAGCAATATCATCCCCCTTCAATGATTAAATGGGGTTATCCACCCTCTTTTCACATTGAATTTTGTGACATTGAACTTTAATTGATTTTTAATGACGAATTATTTATTAATAAACATCTCTAAATTAACAAAAAAGGTTGTCTTCTCGCAACTGTCTCAGGTCCAAAGTTTCCGAGAAAACCACATGTTTAGTTTAATTACAGGTTGTTAGTGCCTTGTAGTTAGGTAATCAGCTGTGCAGTGCTGTGAAATGAAAGATGAAAGCCCTGATTCATTCACTCACTGACTGATTCATCACTGTATCTCCCGAGGCTCTTGATCTGGAATTTGGAAATTTGGCAAGAAGGTTCCTTTCAGGTCGTTGGTATCTGTTAAAAGGGCTTGGTGAAATTCAGCCCTTAAGGGGGTGAAACGGGGGTTGGAACATTTTAAAGGTATATTCGTATCTTCCAAACAGCTTAAGCTAGAAATATGATGGCAGAAAGGTTCTTTTTGGGTAGCAGATCAGAAATATTTTGATATTTTTCGAAATTAAAACCTTAAAAGGTTCAAAAATGAAGAGGCTGGTTTTTGGAAAGCTTCAAAATGTCAAATGATAGGAACCCCTTGAGAAGCTCACGATAGTGACAATACGAATATAAGTTATCTTGAAACAAAACGTTGAATGTTAATTAACCTATATGTTAACTGGACGACCGAGCTATGTCTGTCGGCTTAGTGTTTTTTGCATGAAAGAGAAGAGATAGACAACAACACATTTTTATATATTATAATATTACTTTTCTTCCAATCCTGTTTTTAGTTAATTAAAAAGAATTTAATCAAAATTCTAGCATTCCTGCTTCAGGCTGCACACATTCATGCTAAGGGCCTACTAATTTTTTTAAATTTCAGACTTCTGTGTGTGGTAGGTATCACGCAATGGTCATGAGTGCTAAAAATGTTTTATTTTATTAACATATAGATATATTAAGATTTTGGACTATTTCTGAATCATACAGACAAAAGTTATGGCCTCATTTCCCAGAAAGCAAAGGAACTAAGAGGGAATGAAAACAAAGGTAGGCGAACAATAGGAAAAGAAAACCTAAATGTTGGATGGTGATGGATCATAAAGAGGTTCTTACAATCTGGGATATATATGTATACAGGTATTAAATATACATATAATACCTGTATAACAAGGAAAATCGACCAGGTAACCTAGAGATTAAAGCAGAAGAAGAGGTAGAGGAAGAGGAAAAATGACCCAGCATTTTAAATATTGAAGGGGAAAGAGCCATAAAGTATATGCGAAGAAGGAAAGTTTTGGAGATTACGACATACCAGCTGACCTTTTGAAGGAACTGTGAAACAACGGAATAATGGCTTTAATAAAATTTATAAATAGGATTTATGAAACAGGAAAATGGCCCAAGGAATTTCTATATGTAGCCTGGGTGGCTCTAAAGAAGAATAAACAATCCAGTAAATGCAGTGACTACAGGACCATCATATGGGGAGGATAATGGAAAGAATACTCAATTGGCGACAAGAGCATTAAATAGAAAGTGTGATGGAAGAAGACCAATTTGGATTCAGAAAGGAAAAAGGAAACAAAGATGCCATCGGTATGCTGAGAATAATTTCATAAAGAGTGCTGAAAGTCAAGACAGAATTCTACATTGGTTTCATAAAGTGGATAAAGGCGTTCGATAGAGTAAAACGGAAGAAACTGATGGAGATACTCAAGAAGATCACCATCAACTGGAGGGACAAAAGGTTGATTGAAAATCTGTACCTGGGACAGCAAGTGAAGGTGAGACTGAATGATGGAAAGACCAACCGCGTGGTGATAGGAAGAGGAGGAAGACAGGGATGCTGTTTGTCACACTTTGTCGAGTTTCCTAGACTCTTTTGTGTGTACGCAGCGCTGCTCGCTTGTTTGTCCCTGCGCAGATGGCTGCGCACGGTCACTATTGGATTCAAAGTTCTGGCCTAGAGCTCGTCGCTGCACTATCGGTTCTGGGCTTGTTGAGAGCACGTTGGGGTAATTGTAATTAAGGTTATTGCATACGCGCGTGGGCATGGAGATGAGGTTTTCTTTTCAACATACAGTTGAGTAACCGAATCAACCAAGGGGTTGAATTAGAGCCCTGAATAAAGATTTGAGTGACTACATCCTAAGTGCCTTCTTCATACAACCCCTTCATAACGGCTTGTAGGGCCACACCCCAAGTCTGGGTCGTAAAGCTCTTCTATCAGCAACGGTGTCAACGGGGGCTGACACGAGTTGTCTCCCATATCGTCAGAAGTGTTCACGATATGTGTGGGACCATATGGTAGCAGAGCGTAGTTTGCGTGTTTTCACACGCGTTGTCACCGGTGCACATTTTTCAACAATCCAACAGTCCACCCATTCAACCAATCTGTAAGTGAAGTGAACGGAAATTGTCTCCTGGCACGGCAAGAAGGATTTGACCCCCTTAAGAATGGCAATGGCATAAATTGTCGTTGTCATAGCCACCTTCACCTAGAACTTCGAAACCTAACCAGATAAGTTAGACTCAACTATATATTTTCACTATAAGCCTTTTCTCATATTTGATTTGATTAAGTCTTAACTAGAGGACTATGTTTTGTTGTTTTATTAGTATTATTAGGCATGTTAACCGTTATTGAACTGTTTGACACACGATTAGTCCTAGTGAAACTCTTAATTTTAAAGTTCTCGATATCATTATTATCAGTCTTTAGTTAATTTTTAGTGTTACTATGTTTATAGTTATCCAAACTAAGGGTAAAATGTTGAATTTGGTAGCTAACCTAACATTTTTTGACAACATAGGAGTGTGGGACTAGAATTTTTCCTAAATCAATTATTCATATGAGTAATAATGATCTAAAGGATAGTTTTGTTTTAGTAACCATGGGTGAATCTTGTTTAAATTAGGAGAGTTTTCTTTGGTCAAGTTGACATGTTAAGGCAACATTATGCGAGGTTAATATTGTTTACTAATATTTTTGTTAACATGATGTACCGATCTTACAATGACACATCACTTTCGAGCAATGACAGGGTTTGGGATCAAGGATATACACGAGTTACCCGAGTTGAACCTTTGGTTCTTGTTCTATGTGGGAGTTTACGTGAGGCGACTTCGGAGACCAGTACACCCCTGTTTGAAGACTCGAGACACACTTCCGGGATTAAAGTGCTTTATTTTACCTGGATTGGGGTTTATAATAGGGTTATAGCCAAATTTCGTGGGTATTTTAGTACTTTTGGAATATGTATTGTTTAGTTATTGAGTCTGTAATACTATTCCTAAATTATAAAATGGATCATCCTGACCCTAGTCGCATCTTTAAGGATGAGTTGATCTACGAATTGACAATTAGTGGTTCGAAGACAGAAAAAACTGTCGATCATTTAAGGTTGCAAATTAGCGACGTGTTTGGCATCAAGAAGGGCGAGAACAGTTCTCTCGTGATAATAGACAAAGTTCACAAGTAGAGAAATGTAATAATTTGCAAACTATGATAGCACAGTAGGAAAAACCTCTACCGTCGGTAGAAAAGAAGATTAGTAGTACGCTTGGTCCCTTGAAATCCCGCCTATCTAGGATATTGCTGGAGTCACGTGGCTAGGAAAATTTAAACAATTTTGTGATGAGTTAGAAAATCAGATATGTATGGACCTCAAGAAAGAAACTAACACACCATTAGAAACAATAGGACAAGTAGGGAACCAAATATTATCTCAGAGTGGTCTATTAGAAAGAGATATAGGACAAACTTCTCATGACGATGATTCTCGAGACATCAGAATCGTTCAGATTTTGAACTTAGTCCACAAATGGAATGTAACATTTGACCTTGGATCTAATCCCATAGATTTCTTTGAAAAAATGGAAAAGTTGAAAAACAACTATACATTAACAGACCGTGAGATGTTGACAGACCTGCCCGAGATAATTTTAGGTCAGAACTCGCTTTGGATGAGTAACAACCACCACAACTGGACCACATGGCGTGGGTTTGTTGACTTTTTTACTACTGCAAGTGGCGGCCCTCTTCCAACAATGTAATGATGAAATTCGGGACTACAATAGGTGGACTCAGTCTAGTGAATAGAGAGATTGGATTGCAGGGGATGAGAGTAACGAGTGGATGGGGGTGAGTGGTAGAACCTTTGACCCTTCAAACGACCGTGGAGTTCACGGTAATCGCCCGAATTGAAGTAGTCACCTGCTCACCAATCCCAACTTATTTAAAGAGAGGAGGTGTTACAGATGTAACTCTAGATTCCATCTGGCACGCAACTGCGACAAACAATCCTGATCGAATGTTTCAGTTGTGTCAGTGGGGGCAGGTTCATGGCGTGAGGGGAGAAAACTCAATCTCGGACGCGGGATTGGGTTTCCTAGCCGGATAATCATTATTTGTCCTCTGCCCCGTTCTGAGATACAATGTTGTTGGGAGCTCCCATAGGACTTGGCCCACTGAAACAACCACCCTACTAGGCACAGACTCATTACATAACGTTGTTCCGGAAGATCTATTGGGGACTTTTCACACCCATGGGTTGGTTAGGGACTCAGAGACATGTGAAATATATTGTGTTACCGCGAGTCTTGAGAAGTTCCAGGTGGTAACGAGAATCAAAGTCTCAGTGAAAATCGTGGGGTTGGCTTGGCCATTGTGGTTCCTCGTCACACCCAGGTTGGTGACTCAAATGATCTTGGGGCATGACATTTTCCGTGGGACTAGAACCACTATTGACGTGTACTCTGAAACGATAAGTTTCAAATCCCACCCTGAGCTCCTAGTGAAGTTGACACCCTGTCTTGCCCTGATATTCCTGGTGCCACCATGATCTAAGACACACGCGATCACATATCCGAGTTCCAGGCTGAGCATCCCGCTGTGGTCTGCGACCGGATTTGTCACACTAATATATTTTCTCATAGCATAGAGTTAATTGACCATACCCTGGTTAGCTCAAAGGCCTATTTCTATGCTCCCCTTAAGCTAGAAGTTTTGAAGACCCATATTGAGAATTTGTTAGAGAAGGAAATCATGAGGAGGTCTAAAAGCCCTTATGCTCCTCCGGCGTTCTTAGTAGGACGCCCAGGGCAGGAACCACGTATGATTGTCGATTATCGTAAATTGAATTAGAAAATACTGTACGAGGCTACTCCTTTGCCTACCATAAAAATAGCATTCCAGTTTCTAGGCCAGACCCAGTATTACACGGTCATAGACTTAAACAAAGCTTACTACAAAATCTCTTTAACTTAATAAGCTAAGCAGTATATGTCATTTATCACACAATGTGGTCTCTTAAAATGCAATTAAATTCCCTTTGGTGTTTCAACCAAGGCCCAAATAATATCGTGCTTCCAGTATTACAATTTAAGTACGTCTTCAATTATCTAGATGACCTGGTCATCTATTATAACACATTGGAGGGACACAAGAGACACGTTAGAGAAGTCTTGAATAGGTTGCGAGCAGACAATATGACGGTGAACTCGAATAAACTAAGGTGTGGGCACAACGCAGTCTGTTCAACTTATATGGCAAGTGCCTGGTCAGGGAAGCCGTAGAAGTACGTGGAAATTTCAGGATAGGAGAACACAATACAACACAACACAATACAGCACAATAAAATAAGCAGATGAGAATCGCTGGCCAAAAATAAAGAAGAGTTGCAGAAAATAGTGGATTGGCTGGTTGAGGTAGGGAGGAGACCAAAATTGAGAAGTCAAAATTGATGGTGATTTCAATAAATAGAGAGCCACTGAAAACCAAAATGGGAAATCAGTAGTTGGAAAACATAGAACAGTTCAATAACCAGGGAAATATGCTGACAATGAATGCCTACTGCACCAAGGAACTTAGGTTGAGGATCACCATGGCCAAGGAAGCTTTTAAAAAGAAGAGGTTACTGCTGACTAAAGATTTTAGTTTCAAACTGAGGAAGAAACTGACGAAATGCTTCAATTGGAGCATCGCATTATATGAAGCAGAAATTGAACTCTTAGGAAGAAAAGAAAAAAAAATTTGGAGGGCTTTGAAATGTGGTGATGGAGAAGATGTGATGAGATCAGGTGGACAGACAATGTTACAAATGAAGAAGTCCTAAGAAGAGTGGATAAGAGGAGCACCATTTTGGATTTGATTTTTCGGTTCAAAGCAAACTGGATCGGACATATACTTAAGAATAACTTTCTTCTCCATGACGTCATAGAATCAAAGGTTGAGGGAAAGAGGAGATTAGGAAGAAGGAGGATTCAAATATTAAATGACTTGAAAGAGAGAAGAAAATTCTGGGAGCTGAAGGAGGAGGCAAAGACAGGGCACATTGGTGAACTAAGTTCACTGACAAAAGGAATGGACCTGTCTTAAGACAAATCAGTTATAATAATAATAATAATAATACAAAACACTCTCACAAATACAATCACTATCATAAGTGCTGCTTACAAACACAACTGAAGTTATTATGACACTAAGTTTTTTCAATTGAGAATCTTGAGGTTTTTGCTTACCATGAGAATCGTCATATTAATAACTTTCCATTTAGCTTTTATTAATGGACGTCTGGCAGTATTATTCCTTTATATAACAGTGTGCACAGTAGTAAATAACTTACAAATTTCAAGAATAGAAAAAAAAAGATCTAAGGAATCTGCAAAGCAATGTATCTTCCATACAAATATAATGGTCATCTATTCCGGGTGCACTATCAAAATGCACTGTCATAACAGATTGTCAGATCAATATGAACTTTTCAATTACACTATTTAAGGTGTTTCAAATTGTTTATACATCATTATCCAAACATTTCTGATTTATTTTGACTGTCATCAATGGGGTGGACATATGTGTAGTGGCACTGTAACCTTTTGAGTGTTGAAAAGGGGAGTGCGGGGATCAGCCAAAAGAAGATAGATTTGAAGGACCTGGAATCTGAGGCCAACGGATTTAGAGCTGGATGATGTTCGGGAAATCCTGCTGCGAGTTTTGTTGGAATTCATATAACCCTTAAAGATATTTAGAGTGGTCGTCTGGATGTATATCTTTAATCAGATGGCTCTAAGAGCTATTTAGACGGACAACTCCCAGAATTTAAAAAAATCCGATGCCTTTATTTTTTATTTAGATTGATTTTCACCCGAAATTTTTTAATTAGATGTTTATAAAAGTTATAAGAGTTTTTAATTATAATTAGAGTTCTTTACATTCTGTTTACGCAAGATATTTTTTTTCTTACATTATTTATGTGTGTGCCTGCCTCATTGAAAACATTATTTAAAGTAACATTATATGCTCCCTTAGCACGCCTATGTAAACATCCTCTGGTGGTGAAACTGTCGCGATTGTGGCCCTACTCTTAGTCCTGCGAAAGGTCCTTGCACTGTACAGTAGATGAGACCCAATTGATTTAGTATCGTCGTATGACCGACCTGAGGTAGTGAACAACCACATGTCTCGTTGGACGCTCCGTCACATACCAGTTTCTTTCTACTTACAATAATACAATAATATTATGGATTTGGAGTGGTTCTTTAAACAATTTACTATTCATGGTTGCCCCTTTTTTTTCTAAACCAATGTAATATTAATATTCATTTAAGATCAGGAGTAGAGAGTGGACACTTGAATGTACTAATCGTACAATACATCCTTTCCGTGGAGGCCCGTTCCATGTCCCGAGCAGATGGGGTGATGGTGATAGTGAATTGACGGTGTGGAACCAGAAGAAACAATTAAAACTAACTTAAGACTAATTAACAAAACCCTGGTGTACTTGGGAATTATTCCCTTTCGAGCTGTGCTAGCTGCGAATCGAACCCGGGATTTGTAGGTCAGCAGTCAGGGTTCTGACTACTATACCACAAAGCTAGTTAATCTTTATTTTTAAATAAGTAGATTTTATTGTTTATACCTTTTGTATCATGGTTGATTAAATATATTAGTAGTAATCTTAGTTTGTCTCGATTTGATAAGGGCTAATACTTTATGATAATTAATGTTTAACTCTTTTTGTAGATTTATTATTAGAGGTGATAAATTATTCGATTTTTTAAGGTATTTAGTTTTTTACGAAGAGAAATTCTTCAGTTAATTAATTTTAATCATTTTATTATCACGCCATCACACCATAAGGGCTACTCATTGTTGGGTAAATTATAATTATTTTTCTTAAAAACATAAATTAACTGTTAAAGAGACGTGTGTAGAGTATCTCTAAGTATCTACATGCACAATTTTATGCATTTGTAAGAATTTATTAAGATTATCGTGATTTTTTCAGGGGCAGAAAAGAAAAATGGGAAAGAAACAGTTGATTTTGAAACTGCCATAGCTCTAACAGGTGAGTCTGTCTACATTTGTATTGAAAATATCACACATGTGGGAATCATTTTAAATTTGGGCAGATATTTAATTTGCTCTCAGTATTTGATCCATGAACGATCATACTAGAAGTGTTTTTACTCATTTTGTTCACCCCCCTTTGTTGGAGGGAATTAAAGTGCAGCCGTTTAATTTTGTCAATTTATTATAGGTTTCTTGTGGGCAATAGGGCCTAGTAATGAGATAAAATATTCATCAAAACGTAATAACGTCCTTTGAAGTAAGAATAAATTATTGTCTATCTATACTTCAACACAAAAACAGGTATTTATGCAATATCTATTATTTGTATCTGTGAATCAAGCTTTATCAATAGCTATGTTGAGTGAACTGAACTGGAAGATATATTATAAAGATGAGTTCGTTCCTGAGGAAGGTGATGGAGAAAGTTTGATTGTATAAATGGAGGACTCGTTACTTCTAAATGAACGTTTTGTATCAAACGTTGTTTAAACGTTGTTATCATGGTTGAACAAATGTATTGGCATGTGTGACTATAATCTAAAATTAATGAAGCAAATCAGTTACTTTTATTTCTTGGACTTAACCAAACCGGCTGATTTGGTACCTAAACTCTGAGACCAGGGCTCAAACCTGATTGAGTGCACCAGAAGTTGTTGTCTCTAAAATATGTTATATTTACATTTACAGGTTGTTTAGGCGATGTGATTAACAAACTGAAGATTAGATTAAAAATCAGTCTAGTTCTGGAGGACCAGTTTTAGTTATACTAAAAACGACACTGGGTTTGAACTACAGGACATAAGAGTAGTCTGATGTAAAGCCTAACTTCGGGTGATGTCTTGATCGGAATATGAGTCTGAAGATCTGGTAGAGATGGTTTTGAATTGCGTGAGCTCTTTTTAATAATTATGTGACGAGAGGAGCTCCCCTAAACACTCGCATTTCCATAAATATATAATATATACAAATACACAGATTTAACCAATTTAATATAGGCCTACATATAAATATTACCGTACCAATTCAATTCACACGAAGTTAAGAATGAGTTAATTTTCCAGTGAGAAAGAATTAGAGAGGTTCACCGAGATTTGACCTTCAATACGCTCGAGCGATATAGAGAGTATGAATCACAGAGCGGTGACTTTCAGGGACAAATTCTCAACAGCAAACTGACAAAGAAAAGGACAATTTATGAGTGAGACTGCAGCTATACTAATTAGGGGTGGCTATTTATCAGAATTCTGCAGTCACATAGAGAAGAATAAGGGGATAGCAGGGGAGTAAATAAACAGTCAACGCTAACTATCATCACATAGCGTTTCTTTGTTAGACCAGTAAATAAACACAGGGGAATTCTGATAAATGTACTTAAATTTCATTTTTTGCGTCCTTAGATTATTTAATTTAAATTTATGTTAAAATAAGTAAGACATGTGGCACACACAAAGGTGCTTGGCGTTTTAATGTGAAATGGAAGGATGTGAATTTCTCAAATCTTTCTTCCCTTACTTAAGGGCCAGTGAGAATTAAATATGTACCACTGGAAAGCTCAACCTATCTTGTGATGTTTCTTAGAACAGGGACATGTCGTTAGAAATAAACTCTCAAGTCCATACAAGAAAATTACATTAAAATTTTTATTCTGTCTTAAAATTACGTATTTCACATTATCGACACATACATAGCTAATCACGACGTTCCCCTTATGAGGTAGGCAAGAAACTGTGCTTATATCTAAAAAAAACAACTCTGTACTTGCTACAACATCTAAAATTAATAAATACAAACTAATAAATATACATTTAACCAGCTCCAGCATTATGATAAAAGAATGATCTAATATGACATTTCTATTTTTAAATTTCAGGGCAGGGCAGATTCCATTACAGGCTGATGTTTGGATGCGGATTTTGTTTGGTTGCTATGGTGTGTGAATTGTATGGTACATCCTACCTCCTGCCAGCTGCGCAGTGCGACTTTCAAATGTCTGCGCAGGAGAAAGGACTGCTCAACTCTATTAGTCTTATAGGTGAGACGAGTAGAATAAGTATCACTAATATTCCTATATTTGATGTTCAAACAATTTGTTTTTATCATCCCTATCAAACAGTCGGGTGATTCAGTTCATTTATATTATAATTTATTAAATCATAGGAAATAAGTGTCAATATTGTTAAAAAAGATAGATGCATGTTGAATAAGCGCCAATCATGCTGATGCTCTAACAATATAAAGTTTCTAAACATGACGTCTTATTTAAATAATTCCAAGATGGAGGCCTAAACAATTCAAATACAAGTGTAAGACTGACACTCGAATATAATTTGTAGTTAGTCGTGCCAAAATTAAGCAATGTTTGACATATTTTTATAGTAGCATTGATTAGTATAAATTTAATACCAAATACACTAAGCAGCAACCAACAATTTATCTTTAAGCGATTTAAAAATATATATACAAATAAAAAATAATTTGTATTTTTTTTAGCAAGATGGGACTTTATTGGAAAGAGAGGCGTCTGAATCTGAATTTACATAAATCTAAAAACACAGAAAGAGAAGTTACCGGCAGCAGAAGAGAAGCAAAAGTAAGAAGATGAGTGAGACAGGGTTACCTCTCGTCACCCTACCTGTTTAACTTGTTGGTTGAAGGTACAATAACAACAATGAAAGAAAAAACAAAATTAATCAAAATTAATGGAAAACAACATTGCAATATTAACAGATTCAGAAAGCGAGATAAACAAATTGCTTGAAATATTAACCACGATTTTAAATAAGTTTAAGTTGAAAATAAACACAAAGCAAACCAAATTCATTAGAGTAGACAACAAGAAAGATGGAATGAAGGCCAAAATAAGAATGGACGAACAAGATTAGGACAAGCCAGGGATTTCTATCTGAATAATGTGATTGACATGGAATATAGATGCCTTTGAGATAAAATGAATAGCAATGCCAAAACAAGCTTTTCAAATAAAGAGTAACCTATTATTAAATAGACACATCTGTATAGAGACTAGGAGAAAATGTGTTAAAACCTTTGTTTGGAATGTGCTGACATCGGATGCGAAACCTGTACCTTAGAGAAACAGGAAAAAACCAGACTTGAAACCACATAGATGTGGTTTTGTAGAAGATTAACAAAACAAACTGGACAGATATGGCGGTAGAGACTAGGCCTGACTCTTACGGTGATGCTAAGGTAAAGGCATTAACATTACATCAAAAATTTAAATCAAATATTATAAACGTATGATTATACCAATTTAATGATAAAAAAACACAGACTTTAATACAAATTATTTTCATCAAAGGCCATTTATAAACTTATTTTTTAATAAGTACAAAATTGTGCATTTTATAGGTGAAAACATGAAACTTGGCTAGCCAGTTATTAGCTAATTAGTTATTTTAAGCGCTGTAGGCATCATCGGAATTCAATATGAGCCGCCATATTTGAAAGTGGCATCCAAATTCCTTCATCGACCTGGAACTTGTGAATGGATGATCAGAATTTTATTTTAAGTTAGTTTTTACTATTTTTGATAGACCTCAAAGGTTCCGCACAGTTTTCAAAAACTGAAGCTCTCGTTCTATAACTGGATTTCTACATTCAATAACTTTTTTATAGTAACTAATATAATTTTTTGACATAATTACATAAGCTTTCCATTGATAGGCCTATCAAGAAACGCTTATCAAAAACCAAATGTCAGTTTCACGGTTAATTCAAGTGGGATCCTTTTCTTTCCAGTCGTTCAGTTTCAATTTTATTTGTGTTTTTTTGAAGCTTTCATCATGGTGAAACATGAAATAAAGATATTTCTCAGATCATAAGGGTTCTATACAATTTTCCAAAAACTATGTTACTTTAGATATATTCTGTGAAATTAAATTCTTACAAAGGAGTTAAAGGATTCCTTTTTTAATGTTTTTATTTATTTATTGTTCAGAATAAGAATGTACTCTTTTGCAAATAAGTTTGCTCCTTTTAAACATATTAAAACCGAATAATTATATCCCAGAATGAGATTTGTATTAAGTGCTAATAACTGTCCTAGTGACGCTTTGTTGTTAGAGTTAGAATCCCTGTACTAAGATTTAGTCACTCTGTAGAGGCATTTTTGTGTTTGTTCCCCGTTTAAAGTTATGATTATTTATGGTTTCCTTGACACTTATTATTTTTATGTACACACGGGCAATCTAATATGTTAAGATAACTGATCAATGCTATTTAGGATGAGATTTAGAAGTTTAAAAGTTAAATCAAGCTATTTAGTCTAGTTTAGTTTTGGTAGGTTAGGTTCACTTTTCCTCTTAGTGTATTTATGTCCATTAAAATGAAATTATCATAAAACACCCTGAAAATCACTAATTATTACGCTCATTATGGTGAAACGCAAATGAAACAAATCAATATTGTGGAAATAGTTTGTAGCCTTACGACTACTATTAAATAAACAATGTAAACTATTTAGTCTGTTACGAGTAAAGCGATTTGGATCCTAAGCAGACGGGAGATTATGGAGAAGGAAAATGTTGATTTCTTAAAATCAATAAAAATTAATGGAACCATTTTCAGTGAGAAATTCTTTGAAAAGAGACTTGTCCACAGTGAAAAGCCCATTAATGCTACAATCACACATAGCAGATTCCAGATGTTCAAAAGCAACATATCCAACAAAGCAATATATGAAAAACTGATAGTACTTCAGCAACAATGAAGACTCTGAAACGAAACCAATGTTGGTTTTATTAAATTGTACACTCCTTGATAGGTTCGAGAAGGAGATATTAATGACTTTTTCTGTCATTAAAACAACATTTTTATCCCCATCTCTAACAGATAATGTGTCACTAAATAAACTCTAGGGGTGGGTCAGACCCGATGAAATACTTAGTTTCAACAGAAGATTATAGTGACACCCATACGAGGGATTATCCTGATATTGACATGATAACTCTCGATGGTACTGCTATTGTGCATGTGATTATGCCTAAAAAATTAAACTTTAAGGAAGTATTTACAAAGGATGATCAAGTTCATCGCAAACCTGTTTCAAAAACCCCGCTTACACAGAATAGGCAGATTATTTGACGTACAGGCCTGAAAGCCTCGAGAGTGGCATGTGAGCTAAAAGAGGAAATGGAGCTCGTCATCGGGTTGAGTGGGCAGTGACAATTGATCAAGAAACTGGTCTTATTTCCTGAAAGTGAATAAAAACAACCAAGAAAGTTTATCGAGATAGAATCAGTATCATGTTAAGGAGATGTCTTAGTTACTCTAGACTCAAGAGGAAAGTGTTCTATGCTCCTATTCAGATAGATCGTTCAATATATACAGTACAATGGAGGAGCTAGGAGTTCAAGCAAGAAGATTCAGACTCCCAAATAATTCTATATGAAGTCCATGATGTTCCACAAAGAAAAGAAAATAATATCCTAAAAAAAGTATAGATATGTATGTTTTGACTTTGGCACCGTGTAACTAAAATGTCCTAAGCGGTCATCTTAGGGCTAATATTGGTACAAGGAAAACCTTTCGCACATGTGAAATATCTGAAGCATTAGGAAGATAAAAATACAAAGCTCTATCATCTTTCCACGCCCTAACAGGCTGTGATACCACCTCAAAATTCTCAGGAAGAGGCAAAGTAATTTGCTTCACTACATGTAAAACCCACCCAGAAGTGAACCATGCCCTCTGTGTTCCTTCCAGATCACCTTCAATAGAGGAGGTTAATTCTGTCATGCCTTATATTGAAAGGTTTGTCATCCCACTATGTTATAACTGTAGCCAAGAAAAAATGTAAACCAAGCCAGATTTGTGTTGTTTGTACAGAAAAATAAAACTTGGACAACATTCCATCTACACTTGATGCCTTTAAACTGCATGTCCACAGAGTGACCTACCAGGCAGGCCATTAATGTGGACATACCCTAAAAACAGCTCCAGAACTGTCTGATTTGCAGATGTTTGTCTAGAATCGATATTCAGACTCTTGGCAACCAAAATGGATCACGCATCCTCCTGCTTGTACAGAATTTAGAAATTTAATCAGGTGCAAGTGTAAATAAACACTCACGCTCCATTTTGTGTTAATGCTTAAGAGTTGATATACCTTTCAGTTCTTTTAGTTTAGCTATGGTGGCTGTGATTAACTCTCCCATTTTTCTTGGTAAATTATTGACCGTGAAATTTTGAAACTTTATATATGCTACTGCATATGTTAATACATAATTATTATCATATTTAAATATACATAGATAAATGTGTTAGAGCTAGCCCATAGTAAGGAAAATTCATATACGTCTGTATTTATGTCAAATATGCTAGTAAATTATATTATTAATAAGTATTAATATGAACAAATCTTAATCTTCATTCGTCCAAGTAAACTTATCAATAAACGTGCTTTAAAAATTTGTTAAATGCTACAAATAATCGGATAATCCATTCAAAACTTAGAAAAGAAAAAGTTTTGATGAAGCTGACGTTTTGGTTTTGATCAGAAATTCTTGAGGAAACTATGGTCAAAATACGGCTTTAAGGACATCAATGGAAAGCTGGTGCGGTTACCTATTTAGTTCTTTCTAGTTTAAAATGTGGTAAGTGAATCAGATTTTCAGATATTTGATAAGTGCGGAACCATTAAGGCTTAGAGAATATTGGGTGTGAATAAAAGGGTCGTTTTAATAAAAGTTTTTAAGTAAAATAAGAAAAATTAAACTTGGATCAACTCGATAAAGGCTACAAATTAAAAACTTAGTTTGGCCACCATTTTGCAATATGGTGGCTCAAAGTGTATTCCGCCTAGGGCTAAAACTACTAACTAGCTATAAATAACACGCTCTCCAAATGTAAAGCTTTTAACTATAAAAGCACAACTCTCTTAAAATATTGACTTATCCTCCGGACTAATACGAGGAAACTAGCAAACTCAATATTAGTCAATATCACGCTAGTTCAAAGATATTTACTTACACCTTAAGTTATTTATTGATCCTACAAAACACGAACTAAATATATATACCAATGTTCCTATGAATTTAGAAAGCAGCAGCTTACATTTGAACTAGAAAAATAAACCAGTTTATTCTAATAATTAACTGTCGCATAGTCATGTGATGCGCGAGGATTCTGTGCTGTGAACAAGACGTGCGGATAAAGGTGCAGATGTTTGTCATAAAAACTAAAATACACTTAGAAATAATATACTGCAGTTTAAGGTTTTATAAGTTATATTGGGTGGGACTATATTGAATCACTAAAATATTGTCTTCCGATAGTGCTGTCTAATTATTTTTGCAAGAATCATTATTAATTAGATTTTGTTTCGATGACTTAATTAAATTCTCACGCATGCGCATATCCACTTTGGCCAGTGACTAATGGTAGAGGGGTGATAAGACAACACGAACATATCATGTTCCCTTATGAATTGTGATTAATTTTCTTGACAGGTTTTTATAATATGAACAAATTTTTTTTGCTATTGTAAATCAAATGTTTTGTATTTTTTAGTGAGTATGTAAATAATATATGACTTTTTCCTGAGCAAACAAATTCCCTGATATCCCAGTTTAACATATCACACTGTACACACTGAACAGTTATTAAGACCTATTCTAGCCATTAAAACGATTATAAAAGCAGTGGTGTGTATTAAAATTGTTTTTATTACTAAATTAATAGTATGCATTGTTATAAGGGTTTAAGTTTAAGAAAAGATACTGGTCTCTCTCAAATTCCCTCTAGTAAAGACGATATAATAATAAATATAATAATTACTATATTCTGACCATTTCCTAGTTGATAAAAGTTGTATTTGTTTTTTTCTCACGTTTACATTACTATAAATATTCAAACAGACTTCTTTCATTAAGAATCAGCTGATTCAAAGCTTACGCTTCATATCACATTGTGTTGTCCCCAAAATCAAGAAACCTATAAATAATAGGATAGATGCCTATGACTGAGTGATTGACGTTGCGGGTAGCTTTTAAACAATATAAAAAATATATAATTAGGCCCAATATACGCTTGTAAATAATTTTTTTATCACTACGTCTTACTAACTGCAAGCTATACGAATGTCTGATAAATACTTTAATGGAGTAAGGATGAGGAAGAAATACTTTAAGAGGTAATCTACCCACATTCACTTGGAGGGAGATTGGGAGATCCCCCTCAGTAGATCCGACCAGGATTCAAACCCCGATATTTCCTAATCATCATACCAGTCAAACACAAGAGTGACGTCTTAAATGCCTCAGCTACTGAACCGGGTCTTGAAAAACAAAACCACCATGTTCAATATATTTTTACTTGCAACAGGCTTATATTAAATTCAAGAGAATAAATGTATTTTGACTTCTTAACATATAAAACGAAACCAAGCTTAAGCAAGTTATTTTCACACTATCATAAATATGCTTCAAGAATATTTTCAAACCCATCAACACGTTAATTGATTCACTCAAACTATAAAACTAATTACCGACCACACTAGCCTGGCTTGCGGTTGCTGCAGCTTCTCAACGTGTTTAACCTGCTCCGGTGTCGTTATCAGAGTTATGAAAGAGAAGAGAGATAGACGATCTTATCATTGGTACGCTCCAGTGTAAAACGAAGGATGCATCGACCCTCATCATCTTGATCTACACATGCGAGCTCACTCACAGACCTTTATAACAATAAATCCTACTGAGTGTTAGAGCGTCCGCCATTTTTATCAAAAAACTGAGCCAGCAAAAATTATTCCTATCTACTCAGATTTGAAGTAAACGTTATAAATGTTTAATTCAATTTCCCCGGCCTTGCGACAGTCCCCAGAAGAGCGGTTGGTTATATTGGTTACTTAAACAATAACTATATATCGTTAGTAAAATCATAATTACTTTCAAATTATGTTTCTGCAACACACCACCTTACAATTTCCTATTATAGGTATGATTAATATTTTAATCAGTCTTTCCAGATATACAATTTCATTTTTTATTATCGGTGCCAGGGGTTTTCATCTTGAACGTCCAATAATTATATTATTTTGTAGTATCACCAAAATATGAAAACATGAGTTGATATAATATGGTAGATGTACTTCATATATATATAAGCTAAGCTAACTACCTATTTTCTATAATTACATCGTATTCTATGTAAAAAGACCATGACTAAGCAATGCAGACGTATATATGTAATAATTTTTTCATGGATGTTGTGTGTGTTTCATGTGTTATTTGATGTAATTTTGTATCCGTTATTGTTGCTATCAGGTGTAATCTCCAGCTCACACCTGTGGGGGTATCTAGCTGACACTAAGGGTCGCAGGAAGATCCTTATGGTCACTCTTGCCATGGATGCTGTGTGCGCAGTCATATCGTGCTTTGCTCCAACATTCTACATTTACCTTGTGGTTCGATATTTCTGTGGCTTTTTGTAAGTATTGTGAGTCTGCTAACCCACGAACAGTCCAAAAAGGGACAAGTTAATATTTGTAATATTTCTTTATATTAAGTCAATTTTGGGTAGTCCTACATCTTTCTTTGGCCAGATAACAAAACGCTTTTCAGATATATAGAGATACATCTGAAGGGATATAAGCTCTCCTTTAATTGAACAAGGCACGTCACTCATCTGAAATCCAGACATAATCGGTCCCAAAAAGATTAGCCTGTTTTATCCGTAAACGAACATAAATTGGTAAACGTTGGATGTCGGATTGCAAGAATTATCGACAGAGTTGAAAATATCAACGGAGTTCATTCAACACTGGTTCAATGGTTGACTAAGGAATGTTCCGATTAGTTATGACACCAATATTGATTACAGGAAGGATTACTTGGTGTGTTTGGGCCCTATGTCAAATAATTTAGGTCAATTTTATTCAGATTTTGAATGGAAGGACTAATCGCAGGTCTTATGTTGTCAAACGTGAAAATTTAAATTATATTAAACATTAAATTAACTGATTTCTGATCAATAACCCCAAACTAAGGAATTTATGTAAAATATTCGATCGTATATTAATGTGTTTAAAATGACATTGTTCGTGGGTAAATAGGACATCGAGGATTGATTGATGCCAACCTTTAAAAATCATATACACTTCTATAGCTTGACTATCAGTGTATGCCCAATGCCCCAACGATGAAAATACTCTACAGATTTATTTTGTTTCTAATTCCGCATCACAAGCTTAAATGCGATGCTTTTGGATCAATTTTGGGTCGATACATGGACCACAATAGAAACAGAAAGATTAGATTTTATTCATTCTAATCAACGATAGATCAAACTTGAAAATACTATTCAAATGCAAGACATTTTAAAAGACAATGAACATGCTCAGCATGTTGAGAAGCTGCTGATCCTGCCGTCTTCAATTACAGGTGGGCACAGATAGATGCATAAGTACACACAATAAGCCAAGATGTATGTCAGAAATTATGGTCCCAGATTTGCTAATTTAATTTATTTGTGACACTAGCTAACAGGAAATTGAAGACAATATACTTAAACAAAATATCCACAATATAGGTATGACAAAGGCAAAGCTATCGGCCCTACGAAGTGTTTTATTTACACGGTGGGGTGAAAAAAGTGAGGACTGTCAATATTTCAGGAAGAAATAATCAAACATAGTGATATAGATTAGGTGATAAGTGCTGATATTTCTGATCCAAACATCGCCCCAAAGCTGCATGTAAGTGTAACTAAACATATGGCACATGGACCTTACTGACTTTTGAATCAATCATCTCCATGCATACCTGCAGGTGCATGCAGCAAAAGTATCCAAAGAGCTTTCAAAGTGCTACTTTGACGGGTGATGACGAATATCCCAAATACTACGGATGAAATCCCGACCTTGTGGGGCACTCGGCCATGATCTGTTCTGGCCTTTTTGGAGATAGACCATTGTTTATTGGTCCCACACAATCTCTTCTTGTTGAAATCTTTCGATTCACAGATTAATGAGGAGCTGTGAAATTCCTTCAAACCAATTAAGTATGTATGTAAGTAAATCAATAATGGCAGTGACAACTGACATTTAGTATTAGTTTAACCAATGAGGTGGAACAATTTCAACCGAGATGCTACGTCATTAAATCTGAGGAAGTATGGAGAATATTATATTTTAACATACATGAAATAGTGTATTCTATTATGCATTTAACTGTTCATCTTGAAAATGTACTTGTGTATTCTACAGCGTATAACGTGGCTGACGTCACAAACAGCCCTCGTGACACAACAATAACAACCATCAAGCTGTGCGCTGAATATCCCTTTTCGGAGACGCTTACTTATAATGAGGTTGATTCATACTCTACTTAAAACAATAAACAAATTCTTGCGCATATGGCATAGAGACACCCCAGAGTAATGAAGAGTCATGCCCTCGGCCGGGTATGTACTGTACACCCGAATAACACGTGATATTATTTGAAAATGTGGCACCATGTTGTCAAAGGTCAAAATTCACTTGAAAACTTACCCTACGCCTCCTATTAATTAGCTTGCAGATCACTGGGATTAATAGAAGATTAGTGACACTAGAACAGTAATTTAGCAAGAACCACTCATCACCCTCATTCATCTATTTGCTCTCTATTTTACTGATTTTTTTGTCACCTGACAGATATTTTCGCAAAATGACTCACCCACAGAGAAAACATGTTGGAAGATGTTTAATATAGAATCAAAATGGAACAACTGGTAGACAATTTGGACTTGAATAATGATAATTTTAGTGCAGGTTTGACTGAAAACTATTTTGTAGGTTATTTCTCGGACAAAGCCACGAATGATTTTTTTTTACCCAGCAATATGAATGGATTTATATTTTATGATAGCGGCTATTGGATAGTTACGACATACAAATGGCTAGTTTTATAACAAATCTTGATTAAAAAGGAGCCTCTACTAAACACAGAATCATTTACCGTATACTTTAAAGTATTATATATTGTTCGATATCCAGTCGGAAAAGACGTGTTTTCTTAAGATGCTCCTGGAGGTCCCAGAAATAATTTTCTAATTAATGTGTTGTTGGCTAAGCTTAGATATGAGGGACTTATTGCCCTTGTAGTGGCATCATTGGGCATTGCCACTACTTGACTAGAAGGGCGCAGGACAATGGGCCAGTTTCATATGCGAAACTGGCCCATTCCATTCAATTTCAGGTAGGTGACGTCTTGTATTTAGTATAGGACTGCACTTGAGGCGTACTAAATCTGACTATGAAACTGACCCATTCCATTCAATTTCAGGTAGGTGACGTCTTGTATTTAGTATAGCACTGCACTTGAGGCGTACTAAATCTGACTATGAAACTGGCCCAATGTGTGTGAATCTTAAACTAGCTTTGAGTATTTACAGTAACCAAATCATAATGTACAGGGTGTCGAAGAAAGGTTTACTGCAAGGATGCTCTATTATTGTATGGGATGAAAGTAAAATGTCCCATTACACTTGAATTGAAGCTTTAGATAGAACTCTGAGAAATCTCAGAAGTATTAATGTACTCATGTGTGCATCACCATATTGTTCTCAGGAGATTTCCACCCAACTCTACAGGTCAATCCAAGAATCACTAGAGCTGACGAGGTCAATACCTACCTGAAAAAGCCCTACACATGCTCTGGCATGGAGGAACTTTCCCTGTCAAACAACATGTACACCCGCCTGTTTGGAGACAATATCTTAAACTTATTTGCTGATACATAAATGAAACTCGGCAATGGATTTCTCGCAGAGCACAACGTGTCCTTGGGTAACCCCCAGCTATTCATTAATTTTATACCTGTTAGAAGCACCATCCCGCATTTGTTTATATATATAGTAGTGAATCAGCAGGAAACTGTTCACAACCCCATTGAATTTTCGAATTTCCTTATATTAAGCCATCAGTTTACCCATCAACGGTCTTAAATTAAAAGTGGCCGACAATTTGCCTGCATTACTTGAACCTACCTAAACAGTATAATGGGACCCGCTTATAGGTAAGCCGTCTACAGGACCTCATAATAGAGGCGACAGTCTTAAAACGGAGAAAGGGTCTTGATACTAAAAATCCATATGGTTCCATCAGACCTGTCCTTCCAGTTTAAAGGCATGTACTTTCTTATCAAGGTTTGCTTTGCAATACCATCAACACAGCGCAAGGACAAACTATGAAGGTGGAAGGCAATGATATCCGTAGCGGGTGTTTCTCACATGGACAACTAAATGTGGCGTGTTCCCGTGTTATTTCTAGCAGCAACTTTTATCTGATCGCCTCTGATGGTAGAACCTCTAACGCCGTTTACAAAGAGGCTTTGTGTTAAATCTGGTACCTTAATTTAATTTTGTTAGTACAAATATTATGTGCATATAAACTTAGACCAGGAAAAATACTAAACATTTTATTTCTGAGTGTGCCGATGTATGTATATTTTATCAACTCCAAGGCTTTCATCATTGTAATAAATACCTGATACGTTGTGTGACTTATTCCTTGTGTGGAGAGTTAAAGCATTAAATATTAGAAACGTTTTATTAATGGGCATGCTTTTAAAACCGACATTAAGGTGAGCGAGGCCCCAGGCAAATGATGATAAAATATATAGTGATTGAGATAAGATGGGAGAGGGTGGACTAAAAATAAGTATAGAATGCTCATTGATCAGTAATTAATAGATCAAGGGGAACGTTGAGCTGTCCGCAAACCCACACTGGGCTAGGAATTTAATGGAAGAATAATTTAAAGGAAATTTATCCGTATTTTCACGCTGAGAGAGTGAGACACTATATTGGAAAAAAAAGCACCATCAATACACCCAACTGAGATTAGATCCCCGACCACTCCAATAATGATGATTCAATATACTGAGAGAGTGACTGTGCGACAAATAGTTTTTTAATAAGTTTGAACAGAAACAAGGGTAACCAGATACCTCCTTTAGGGTGACTCTTGATGTTATCTTGTTAGTGTGTTCCATATAAGCAACATATCTACTCTTGATGTTATCTTGTTAGTGTGTTCCATGTAAGCAACATATCTACTCTTGATGTTATCTTGTTAGTGTGTTCCATGTAAGCAACATATCTGTGTGTGTGCAGTGTGTGTGGACCCTCTGCCATAGTGTACGCCTACATAGGAGAGTTTCACGCTGCTCCCACCAGGGCCAGAGCTATCGTGTTCGTTAGTGTGGTGGTGTCCATAGCCAGTATTGGTCAACCAGGTGAGTGTGTAAACGATAGTTGGCAATCACATTACAGGATAGGGGGAATTCAGGGGTGGTGGATGTCCAGTATTGGTCAACCAGGTGAGTGTGTAAACGATAGTTGGCAATCACATTACAGGATAGGGGGTAATGCAGGGGCGACAATCCTGAGAAAATTATTGGATGGGCTGGGACCTGGGGAGAATGGAATACCCCCGGGTGGGTGGGGGGGTTCATGTCCCTCCCTAAAAAAATATTTTAAAAAGGCCTCAAAACTTGAGTTTTGGGCCTATTTAGGACTTGATAATCTGTTGTTTTTTTTAATTAAAATTTATTAGTTTAAAGAGCTTGATACAACAAAGACGTGCTACAAGACAAGCTTACTCTTCTCGGATGTAGGAGGAGATGTGTGAAATATTATGAAACAATGGAAACATATCATTCATATAAGATCTTAACTTTTTATTGAATAAAATATTTAAATAAAGTAAGTAAATTTAAATTTAATTCTCTCTATTTAAATAATAAACGAAACTATCAGGGAAATACTCAACATAAGTCTATCAAAATGACTTCAGAATAAGGAAAAAGTTGTTCTACGAACTGGGTTGCTTTTGATGAACTCTTTTACAAGTGGTCTAAGATTCAAGTTGTCCAGCATAACCTGATGTGCGTTAAGTACCGCTATGTTCAGATGCAGTAAAATATTGGGGGGGCTCTGCCCCTCGCTAACAGCATTGAGGGGGCTCTGCACCCTCCAGACACATGCAGGTGTTGCCAGTGGGGGAATGTACAATACAAACCACATTGAAAGCTAGTGGTGCAAGATGGGGAGGGGGGGGGAGAGAATTGATAGCTACCATCCCTGACAGGTCTAAGACATGGACATGGATGGATATTCAACACAAACACAAGTTAATTCAAATAAATTAAGGTATGGTAGGAACACCATATATATTGCATTTAATTGATTTGAGAGCAATGAGTTTACATATCAAGCGCCTTTATCT
Source organism: Timema bartmani (assembly GCA_902151455.1). NCBI lineage: Eukaryota > Metazoa > Arthropoda > Insecta > Phasmatodea > Timematidae > Timema > Timema bartmani. The sequence continues at coordinate 96,576 of CABFWB010002349.1, forward strand.
GGTTGAATTGGTGGTACACACAGTTTACGTACAACTAGACCTCTGGTGCTAAGTAGTAATAGACACAGAACCTGGTATCAAGTACACACACACACACATGTGAAGTGAAACGTTTATTGATGAGAAACCAGAGAATGTACTTGGTGTTACACCACATTCAGTCAGGACGAGCTCACGCGCAGGACTGGACGAGCCTTACAACTATTTAGAAAACCCTGAATACAATTTAAACCAATTCTAAGCAAATTACTTACAAAATTGAAGTAAATATTCCTTGAATTAAAGTTTGAGTCTAGCTCTTACACAACAGTAGTTGGGCGAGTTTCACTCCAAACACAACGTACTTCCCCGGATCGGCCAAAACCAGTACTGATGAAACGACGTAACAAGCAGTCAGTACCAGAGGCTTGAAGACGTCTGCTTCTTTACACGTCAATCATAGTTGGTGATGTGAGCCTTGGTGATGTGTTCTTGGTGATGTGAGCCTTGGTGATGTGTTCTTGGTGATGTGAGCCTTGGTGATGAGTTCTTGGTAAAGTGATCTGGTGAGCTGTGTAGACTCAGAGTCAGTTCTTGTTCTTATAGACATGAGTGCCTGGGGATATAATTGGAATCAAGGGAAACCATATTTGGTATAATGTCTTCAAGAGCCAATCACTGCGCGTTGTTGGAATGACGTCAGTTTTGTATTGAAACACTGCCCCAGCATCAGCAACAGTTGCTTTTACCCCGTGCGGTCAACGAAAAGGTATCTTGCCATTTCAGCAACGCGCAGTCACATCGTCTCTCTCTCTCTCTCTTCAGTGGCTGCGGCGACTTATTCAGGCACTTCCTGTCGGAACGCTTGTTATGTTACCTTGACAATGGTATTGGTCGACGCACGGAGGTCGGGGTTGTGATGTCAGGAGTGAGAGTTAATACCATTGTGTAAGCTGAGCTACGTCCATTATTGTTTTCAGCCTGTGGTCAGTTTTTTATTCAAGCCATATATTTTCCACTACCGGCTTGCTAGCTAGGCCTGTCGTAGCTTCATATGCCTTATAATACAACTTAAGACTAGGACTTGCACAACTTCCAGTCCCCGGCCGTCAATTTATCAATGTGAAAGAATAAACCCATAATTTCATCAATTTTTTTCCTTGCCAGGAATCTAACCCGTGACCCTTAACTCAGTAGGCAGACACGCTACCGACTGAGATAAGGTGTCGGGTTATGTAAACTGCGTCTGGAATTAAATGTACAACTGTGTACAACTAGGTTCAGTCAGTAGCGTGTCTACCTAGTGACCTAAGGGTGCCGGGTTTTATTCTCGTCAAGGCTGAAAAATGTATCACTTGTGTGATTAAAAATTCCTCTTTCAAAGTCTTGAACTAGCTGCACGGGGGTTGAGAGCATCGGTGGGACCGCGGGCTTGAAGCCTGGTTTGCTGGTGATGAAGAGGTTGCTTGGGAACGCGGGCTTGAAGCCTGGTTTGCTGGTGATGGAGAGGTTGCTTGGGAACGCGGGCTTGAAGCCTGGTTTGCTGGTGATGGAGAGGTTGGTTCTTGACTCCCAGCCAGGTATATTTAGGGTCTAATTAACAAAATGGTTTCCTTTAATCAATTTTGTCTCTATCTCTTCTAAATCCTCTTTCGTCATCGGACTGAGCTAATCAACAATCAACAATATTTGCTGACGAACTGGGACAGTTATAGGTCAGTACCGGTAGCCCACACACGCGTTCTACGGTTCATTTCGCTGTCACTCGGGATAGATGGAGCTCACCAATACATTGTTGTTAGAAGCAACATTTCCAGCGTTGCGAAAAATGAAATGAAAGGGATTTCTGGAAGGTAATTTTCAGGTGTTCATAAATCATTCTTGCAGACGCCTGGGATGCTACCAATATTTTAAATTTCTTTTGATAACAAATACAAATTAGGAAATATTCAGATTTCCTCTCTAGATTAGCCTTTCACTATGGAGTTGTCTTTCGTTAAAATAAATAGAAATATGTAAACTAATATGAAAGGGAAATTTGTCTCGAAAGGGGGAGGTACCTAATAAGTAATAATCCATATAATTACACAGTGTTTGTATATACAAGAGTCTTTCTTAGAAGTAATATTAACTGCTATAGCAAACCTATACAACTGGCCACAACAAGGATTGTTGACTTAATAAAGTACGTAGGTGCTACCAGTTAATTGGAACGTGATAAGTGGCTTAGTTATATCAGATGTGCACCTTGACTTGCAACTGATTTTAATTTTTGTTGGCAGGACTGGCTTGGCTAGTGATTCCCCAGCCATGGAGTTTCCAACTGGCGTGGTTTACCTTTAATTCATGGCGGGTGTTCGTGTTCCTTTGTGCTGTACCGAGCATCTTGACCTGTCTTTTCCTTTTATTCTTCCTTCCCGAGAGCCCGAAATACTACCTCATCAAGGGTAGAGAGGAGGATGCACTGACAATCCTCGGATGGATGTACTCTCTGAACAACAATACAAGGCCGGAGGATTACCCGGTAAGATGTTCACACAACACTTATACAATGTGTGAATCACATTCATTTTACCTAGTACTAGAATATTTTTAATTGTTATTAAATTGCAATTCTCTCTGAATAAGTTGTTAGATTGTAGTGGAAGATGTGTTCAAATTAAAATATACTGTATATGCATTGTTTCAATTTAAATGTCTTATATTGACTCAGTACAGTTCTTATAAATTTAAGTAATAAATTAGCACATGGCATATTTCACACTCTGAGGAAAGATTTCTAAGATTAAGATATGAGTATCAGTTCTAAAATATTTAACTGGACCAAATCAATTAATGAATGGAAATACATGAAAATTTATTTTAAGAGCTATTGGATCAATATAAAAGTAAATCCTTATTAGTTTTGTATATATTAACATCAACAGGGATTTAAACTGCAGGGATGCACACCCATTGGTTCCCAAAATATTCGTAGCAGCCATCATTTTGTGCCATTGTAGGACCACACCTAGATCTAGTATTGTATTTAACCTGATTGTATCAATGATAGTGTTTCATGTTCTGGGGCTAAATATCCAAGTGATATCCATCCCGAGGCCTTTATAGCAATATAATAATTGTTATATATAAAAATAGTTTTCCTATTTTAATCTGCTGGTATTCTCTCGCAGATAAAATCTATAAAAATGGAGCTCCCCCCCGAAGAGCTGGAACGATTGAAGGCCTTGTCTGAAAGCCCAACTCTCCTGACCGTAGTGAAGAGCGTGTGGTATCAGACTGCGCCCCTGTTCTGTAGGCCACATCTCGGGGCAACACTTCTGGTGTGTTTCACGCAGTTCGGACTATTTACATGGTACGACCATAGACTTACACAAACAACTGCAATGTTTTACAACGTATTGGGTTTTATTTAAGTAGTAATGTACCAAATTTAACTTGTATTATTGTGATCTAATGAAATAACTAACCAAAGAACTTGGAACAAATAAATGATACGGAAGTCCTCGCGGACTTTCTCACTCCAATATTTAGAAATGGAGATATTTACCCAAAACTCGTAATATATTTGAACTAATATACACTAGCAAACCCGAGCAAAAATTTCGTTATATTCACTTAAAACATTTTTTGACTCCAGGTTTTAAATTTTATAATTTAATTTTAGGGAATTTGCATATTTGGACCAAAAAAATAGAAAAAAAAGATCGATATTGGATCTACAAGGTCAACACTTCGTATTAAAATTTCGAGTTCCTGTTAAAATTTTCGACATTTTATTAGGTGTTTCCCATCTTCAGGTCATCCCATAACTAAAAATGCCTCATTTATATATTTTTACCAATAAAACATGTAAATATATAATGAGTCTAAATGGATATAGATAAATCATCGCTGTACAAACATTTCCCCTAAGAGGTTAAAGAAAAAAGAACATACACTTTTTGAGATATTTACTAATATTTAATTAGTCTATTGCATTAGAGAATTATTGCGTTAAAACTTAAGTAGTATATCTGTACAACTAAAGCTCACAAAATTGTATTAATATATTTTCCAATATCTCAGAAACTATGGTTTTATAAAAATATATTTCAAATAAAAGTTTTTTTATTTTTAATAGTACTACAATTTTGAAATAATAAGCTATTTAGTATCTCAAATAGTTGCGGAGATTCGTAATTTTCCGCTTCTGTAAGGAACCAAAAAGTAATTTTCATTGGAAAATGAAAATATCCATTTTGTTTATAATCTTAATCAACGCCTAGATACGAATTTTAATCAAAATAGTTAGAGCTTATTTTGAGAAAAACGTTATTTTCTCTTTTCACCCTTTAGTAAACTACTCTTAACTTAATGGTTAGACAGACACACAGACAGATGGCATTGCTAAAATAACTTTTTAGTATTCGGAGTGACATGAAAAGTCAACATCCATCAACATCTCAGGTTAGATTTTTTATGGTTGCAATACTTTACCTTTAGTATTCAAAAAGTTAAAATATAAATACTATAATTTTATATAATGGCGTGTAGCTTGAAAATGATTGGTTTTATAAAAATATGTTTCAGATAAAAGATTTTTATTTTAAATAGACCTACATTATTTCAATGTTAAGTAATTTCACATCTCAAATAGTTAGGGAGATTTTATAAAAATTGTGAATTTACAAATCAGACCAGAACTCTTAAAGTCATTTTGACAAAAAAATAAACTGAGAAAATCTATTTTGTTTGTAATATTGATGCGTGTTTATAAATTAAATTTAATCAAAATCGTTAGAGCTATCTTGATAATTCTAAGAATCCCTTGAGGCAACCCTATGAAAACCCTAGATACCAAGTTTTAGCCCGATCGGTAAAATAGTTTAGGCTCTAGTCCGATGTACAGATAGACAGAGAGGCATGCAGACGGACAGGCAGACAGACAAACAGACGGAAATTCCAAAACAGCTTTTTCGGATTCGGGGGGTCATGAAACGTCGAAGTTCATCAAAATCCCGAGTTCGATTTTTTTGACAATCAGAATATTTTCTCTACCTGTAAGGTATCAAGAAAGTAAAAGTGATATTCACAATGAGACAACAATAACAACAAAACAAACAATGGGAGGACAGAAGGAGACGCAAATTTTCAACAATACTCCTGATTGCAACCACAAACAGAGTATTATTTCAACAATACTCCTGATTGCAACCACAAACAGAGTATTATTTCAACAATACTCCTGATTGCAACCACAAACAGAGTATTATTTCAACAATACTCCTGATTGCAACCACAAACAGAGTATTATTTCAACAATACTCCTGATTGCAACCACAAACAGAGTATTATTTCAACAATACTCCTGATTGCAACCACAAACAGAGTATTATTTCAACAATACTCCTGATTGCAACCACAAACAGAGTATTATTTCAACAATACTCCTGATTGCAACCACAAACAGAGTATTATTTCAACAATACTCCTGATTGCAACCACAAACAGAGTATTATTTCAACAATACTCCTGATTGCAACCACAAACAGAGTATTATTTCAACAATACTCCTGATTGCAACCACAAACAGAGTATTATTTCAACAATACTCCTGATTGCAACCACAAACAGAGTATTATTTCAACAATACTCCTGATTGCAACCACAAACAGAGTATTATTTCAAATACTGCCCTGAGGCACTCAATTTTCCTGAAAAAAAAAACACAGGATAAGATGTTGCTCAACCTTACCCGGAAATGTATATTTGACAGAAAATTTAATAATTTTAAATCAAAATAATATAGAATAAATAATAAAAAAAATTGGATGTTCACATGCACATTATGCCATATACACGAGCCGCCACTGGATTTCACCCCGGTGTGTCTCGTACAAATCAAAACCTCGTCAAATATAGAGGTTCAGATTATGGTTGGTATAGCACGCAACACTACATGTATTAATAGATGATGATTTATCAGGTTAGACAAGAACCGCGAGTAGGCTACAAATATCTATTATACAGGAAGACTGAAAATAGGAATAGGTCTATATTAATAGAGTGCCAAAATAAAGTTGTTTCTGGAATGTCTTATTTATCCGCCCCATTTACGTATGTTTTTATCGTAGCTAAACGTGTTAGTTTCACCATCATATACTAGAGACCCAACCAGGAAATGGGGCTGATGCCCTAGCACTGCCTAGATGTCTCTATAATAGCTAAACATGCAAGTTTCACCATCATATACTAGAGACCCAGCCAGAAAATGAGGCTTATGCCCTAGCACTTCCTAGATGTCCTAAAACATAAGATGGATAGTATAACATGCTTCTCATTTTGCCATTGCATTGACACTGTAATGAGCTGCAACAAATGTTAAAAGTATTTTAAAAGTGTTTAAGTAAAATAATTGTTTATAATAATTCTTAATTTTTTTACAATAATCAACAAAACAGATATTATTTACAAAACAAGACCCCTTGATTTACAATACTTAACAATATTACCACCAGAGTGCAACAATGTACCGCCTGGGTATTTAGTCACGAATTACTATATTCTGACACACTCCCTTAATGAGCGTCTGCAAAAATGTTTCTATTGTCATAGTGGCATCGTTAAAAGCTATATATATATATGAGCCAACATATTGAGCACACAAATAAACAAAATTAGTTCACCACTCCAAGAAAAATCGATGACCAAATCGGCACATAGTCGTTGAAAAACCTCACAGGGTAATGGCTTCTTAAGGAGGTCGGCAAGCTGATCCTTTGATGTGGTGTATCGCAGCTCGATGTCCCCATGTTCAAATCGCTCCCGAATGTAATGGTAGCGAATGTCTATGTGCTTGGTACGCTTGTGGTATTCCGGATTCTTCACAAGTTTTATGGTACTTTGATTGTCAACAAAGATCACCGTTGGTGCAGCGGCTTCTTCAAAGATGTCCGTGGACATAGTTCGAAGCCACATAGACTTCTTTAGATGCTGCTGAGACGGCCATATATTCAGCTTCGGTGGTTGAGAGGGCTACTTTTGCTGCCTACTACTGCTCCAAGTAATAGGACCATCAGAGATCTTGAATGTATAGCCCGTTGTAGATCGTCTTATATCGAGGTCTCCGGCATAATAAGAGTATGAATATCCCACAATCGTAATTGGGTCTTCTGCTGCGACTTGTAGGCGAATACTGGAATCTGCAGACACTCTACAAGGATTAGCATCCTGGATATTGAATATTTTGGCAGTCTGGTGTATGTAGGTTGATTGGCCAATGAAGTGTGCCATATTCTCTGTTGTAGCGTATCTGCATCACCACAAAGTATTATACTGATGATGTCGTAAGCTCAAAACCCTTCTGCAACTTATTGATTACAACGTTGCATGATGTTTTATTCGGCCCCACCACAAGACCATCATCGACACAAAGGATTAGAAGGACACGATTCTCCTTAACATCGGCTTTGTAGACACACTTATCCCCATTAAATTGCCTGAAGCCAACATTTTTCATGAATTGGTCGAACTTCTGGTTCCAACATCGTTACGATTGCTTCAGACCGTAAAGACTCTTATTGACTTTACAAACCACAATTGAATCCACCTGTATCCTTTCTGGATGACTCATATATATCTCCTCTTCAAGATCTCCCCTAATGAATGGGGTTTTGACATCAAATTGGGTTAATTCATAGTAAAATATAATTGCAATAGAGAAGAGCACTCTGATTGAAGCATAGTGAGTTGTGGGGGAAACTGTTTCATTGTAGTCTAGTCCCAGCTTTTGTGTGTACCATTTTGCACACAAACGGGCTTTATATCTCGTAATCTCACCCGAAGAATTTATTTTTATTTTAAAGACCCATTTTGAACCTTTGGGTTTCTTCCCTTCAGGTATTGATACCATTGTCTATGTGTCATTTTTCTTTAAGACGTCAACTTCCTCTTTCATAGCAGTTTCCCACTTGAGTTTTTCCAGGAATATAACAGCTTCAGAATAGGTACTAGGAATATCTTCCTCAAGGCAGATAATATTCTCATTGAATCTTGCTGGTGGCTTTAAAACACTATGAGGGCTGAGGTTATGAGTAGGCCTAGACATATTGTGTGATTCATCCTCTTGAAGAATTTCTTCTGGTGGCTCACCTGGCTCTGGCTCTGGGGGTGTCTTCTTGGCTCTAAACCCCAGCTTTTTCATCACAGTCAATTTTCGTGGGCACGTAGTGGATAGGTTTTACAAAGCCTTGTTGTGCTTCATTGAAGAGAAAATTTCTTGATATTCTAATTTTCCTAGTGTCAGGATCGTACATCCTGTAGTTAGTAGCATTTAAATCATATCCAACAAGTATCATCTTCTTGAATTTATTATCCAACTACTTTCTTCCGTTTTGCACCAGAATACGGGCTTCATATCCAAACGGCCTTACATGTGACAGGAGTACACATTTCCAGGAGTGTGGAGTTAAGTGCCTGCTTTGTAGGAGTACGGTTTAATATGTATACAGCACAATTTACAGCTTCCGCCCAAAGCTCTTGAGGGAGGTAACTGCTGCAAAGCATCGCCCGGGCACTCTCTACAATTGTACGCATATCTCTCTCTGAGCGAGAGTTTTGTTTGGGTGTGTATGGCGCTGTTCTCTCAGCAATGATCCCTTTTGAGGCAAGAAAATCATGAAATTCCACATTAACGTACTCTTTACCATTCTCTGTATGAAATATTTGCACACTTCGCTTGAATTTTTTTCTAAAATCTTACAAAAATCTTTAAAACATTGTAGTGTATCACTTTTATATTTAATAAAAAATACTAATCTATAGATAGAGTAATCATCTTTGAAAGTAACAAAGTACTTAGATCCTCCTACAGAATCAACTGGCATGATACCAAGGTCACTGTATATTAACCCACCAACTTTCATCTTCTGGTAGGTTGGGTTTTTGAACGGGAGCTTGTGGTTCTTTCCATATGCACAGCCAGGGAAAAATAAATTGTCTGCATCACTCAGATCTACACCCTCAGCTAAGCCTTTTGAGACTAACTCCTTCAAAGCTCTAACATTGATGTGGCCGAGGCGNGCTAAGCCTTTTGAGACTAACTCCTTCAAAGCTCTAACATTGATGTGGCCGAGGCGTTCATGCCATAGCTTCAAACTAGTCTGAGTGACAAAATTGGCTTCATTTGAGGTTAGAATCTGAAAATTATTGTATACATGTTATTTGGCTGGCGTTCATCACACGCAACCAACTTTCCTTTTTTAAAAACTTCAACAAAATTGTCTGATTTAACAATTTTCATTCCTAGCTTGGTGATTTTTCCTTCAGCCATAGGGTTCTTTTTCAGGTCTGGAACAAATAGGACGTCTCTAATGACTGAGTCATAAAAAAAGCTTGTTGTTGTCACCAGACGCACAGAAGAACCATCACTAACCTCTTCAAACTTATCAAAGTAGTCTCTGCGCCATGTCATATGGCTGGAAGCCCCTATATCCATGGTCCAAGTATTCGCGACAGTAAAAGAAATATATGCATTTGCTTCCTCAACATTAAAGGTAGAAAAATTTGACTGGTTAGCTTTGCCTTTATCAGAAACTGGGCGATTTTTCTTCTCACTCCGTCAGTCATGGGTGAGGTGGCCTTTACCTTGGCAGTTGTAGCAGGTATGTTTTCTTATGGTTTGGTTAATTTGTTTTCCTGCTTCGTAAAATTGTTGTTTATGTCCACGAGATCTAGTTTCTCGGTTAGCTATTGAAGCTAAGGCAGCTTCTTACTCTTCCCCCTTAGTCAAGCTCACCTCTTCACCAATCAGACGTGATGTCAAACTGGCGATGGTTTGTTTGTCCTCACTCATGGAAAGCCAGGTCTGTCTGAAACTCTTATATTTCAGCGGTAGACTACTCAAGATCTTGGTCATGATAGCTAGATCGCTGACTGAATCTCCGACCTCTTTTATTTGTCAGGCAAGAGCTTCCACTTTGGTGATGTGTTGAGCCACTGAGTCAGCCGAGCTCCATTTATAATGTATAGAAACGCTCATGTACTACCATTTTATTTGTTTCTGATCTCTGCTCGTAAATAGAATCTAGTTTGCTTAGAATTTCATAGGATGATTTACAATTTTCAATCAAGGCAATATAACTGAGCTCCATAGCTGAGGTAAGGGTAAACATAGCGACGGCGTCCCTTTGCTGCTGTGGATCGATTGCCTTATTTGTATTTCAAGTAGGCATAGCTTCCTCACCTTTTGCGATTTTGAAAATACCTTTGGCGCGTAGAGCACATGTTAACTGGAATTCCCACTGCTGGTAGTTACTACCATTAAACTTATTAACACTTGATATGTCGATCTTATCCAACATCGTGAATAAAGTTCAAGGTTAAGATCAAGGCCTATTCTTACAGAAATTGACTCTATTAAGTAAATAAACTTACTTGCGTTCAATTACTTGAATACTTCACTTTTTCGTTTAACTGATAAACATGAATGTTCCCGTGAGAATGTTCACTCAAATATTGTGACACTAAACTTAATGTGCTCATGAAAAACAACTTTCTTGCGACGTTAACAGCCCCAGCAGTATGGATAGCTCGAGCAACAAAATACCATGACACTGATTCGTTATATCTTTAGGGAACCATCAACGCACTAGGAAATAATCCCGGGCCCATAATCTTTAAAAGCGTTTAAGTAGAATTATTGTTTGTGATAATTCTTCATTTTTACAACAATCAACAAAACAGAGATTATTTACAAAACAAGACCCACTTGATTTACAATAGTTAACAAGATTATCACCAGATTGCAGCAGTGTATAGCCTGGGTATTTAGGCACGAATTACTATATTCTGACAAGTACGACATCAGTACTTAATTTTGGGATTAACATTGAGCTCTCACAAGAAACACTTCATGAAACGCCACCCAGGACAGAAACCAGCAGCGCTACATGGATCAACTATGCACTACCCATCAGTCTAGGTTAAACCCAGATCTAGATCAGCCACATTAGAGAAAGACTACGTGTGGGCCTTTGGCACTTTGAATACACCTTAACCTTTGTTATCCCCTTTTAGTCGCCTCTTACGACAAGCAGTGTATACTGTGGGACTATTCTAAGGCCCATAGCTCAGGGGGAAATAGAGTAAAACGTGTGTGGCGAAAATATATTAACTATGTAAGTATTAGGGTATTCTCTGGCACAAAACTTTTGTGCCAAGAAACCTAACATGAATAGTGATCATTGAATAAGATAATGCTTTTGAGCTTTAGTGTAACTCAGCTAGTAAATCAAATTTTAATTTCCTTTATGAGTACCGTAGTCATTAATAATTAATTAATTAAAATAATTTTCAGTTGCGATTTACTTTGCCCTGATATTGATTCAATACTTTTAAATTGTACTAGATAGCCTAGTAACTATTTTTAAATAGATAATTTTTCCTACAGTTGAAATTTTGTTTGAATATCTTTCAACTGTCACATCTTAGTTTTATCAATCTATTTTATCCTTTAAGATTGAAGTTTAACTAGGTATTTTTATTGCCATACCAACTTTAAATTTAAGGACCAAGAATCTACATTGTATTTTTTTTATTTTCTAGTGTCTTGTCTCTATTTCTTAAGAACAAAATAATACATTCCCGATCCCCTAAACTAACGAAACCTCTCATAGCTTTGGGACAAGATGCCTGGAATATTTCTATATAGTAGGCCTAACGAAACCTCTCATAATTTTGGGACAAGATGCCCGGAATATTTCTATATAGTAGGCCTAACGCAAATCTTAATGTTCACATTATATGTCACGAGGTGGGAAGTTTAATTGCTTATGATACAATGTGGTTTGTTTATAACTTTCTTGTTATGTGAGTAGTATAGGTTTGGCCCTTAGTTAGGTATGGGGCTGGATAGTTCAGTAATGGAAGATTGCTGTTCTGAGCTAAATGTCAAATATTTACAAACGAAAATAAGAAATATTTATAGGCCCTACCACAATAATTATAACTTATAATTATTCAAAGAAGATACATTAGAACTCCAATCATCCGGATTATTGAGTGCCGGACGTGATCCGGATATGCAGAAATCCGGATGATTGGATTCATCAATTAAGGCAGTGTTTGGAAAGAAAACAGAAAATTTACTCGAAAATAACTTTTTTTCATTGTCTATGCAATAATACAGTGAAATGGAATGACATTATAGTAATGTAGTATAAAAATAGAGTAAGTTTAAACTTATTGCTACTGTAAACAAGAATACAATGAATTCAATCGGGGGGTGGGGATGGCATGCGCCCTTGGAATGGCAGAGCGGTCGGCCGGCGAATACCATGCGTGACAAATTTCAGTACTGTACAGTAGAGTATTTTCCTTTATATATTTATTTTTTTATTTCGTGATAACGATCCAGATGACTGGAACAATATTATTAATATATTTTTGGAAATAAATGATTTAGGTTTAGGTTGAAAATACATCTAATAACTTACAATATTTTAATGTAATGTGTTCGATTACAAGTTTAAAACTAGAGAGATAAATGTTAGAAAGGCCATTTATTTTTAGGTTTTATTTAAAATATTGGTTTTCATTCAAGCACTTAAAATATGAAAAAAGAGAATTATCTGAAATAGTAATTTTATGATTTTATTTTTAATTTTCTATAAAATATTCTACTGGAATTATGTAAACTTAATCATATCCTTTGAATTTAGGCTTAGTTCGATAGTCCTATGATCATGTCTGTGTGTTGTACAGTTTTAATGGCTTGTCACTTTGGCTGCCGGAAGTGTTCAATATAATGGGGGCGTTTTCAACCTCGCATCCAGAGAGTTATGCTACAACTTGTGAGATAATCGGCTCAACCGTGGAGGCACTTACTGTATCCTTAGACACTTCAGCCACTCTGATAAAGGTAGGTAGAGACACATTCATTAGGATCTTGAAATCACACTTTCATGTCTAGTTAAATACAAACAACTTACTATATCGTAGGAATTATAATTATATAATTTACATGAAGGTGGTAATTAGCTTTGGTTACGGATAGAGCAGTATCTGGATAAATCTTTCAATTCAACTAAACCAAAAGTGACATTTTGACACTTGACCTTGGACTGGCCAAACCAATGCTCTAGTGCTCAGGGCCACTTTTATCTCATAGTTGAAGCCAGAGTCTGTGATGGACGTGTGAATACATCGTCTCAAGATGCTATAATTGAATCAAAGCCACCGGTGACTAAAGAATGGCTTCTTGCTGCCCATATATTGTACAGGATGGTGAATGGACATGGAGAGCACGAGCACAGCCATTAGAACTAATATTATATAATGTTGGTATATTAGATATTGCCCCAGGTTTGAAAATTTGGCTCGGCAATATAAGGATTAACTCTAAATTGGTCGCCATTAGGGTAACGCTAGTATTATCCTGAGCGTACTCACCCACGAGGCAGTACCCATGATGGTCAACAGGAGCGCTGTGTCCACGAGTACTGAGATCTCTGGTTGCGACACTAGCATCGACCCCTCCGCCTTTCAGAACACCCTCATTGTCGGCGTGGTGGCTACGTGCGTCAGCTTCACCGGGGGATACATCGTCAACTATGTGGGGAAAAAAAGGTTCCTATGTAAGTTTACACTTCCCGTTGACATACAGTGGAAAGTTATAACACATTCAATATAGAAGTAAGAACACTTTTATAAGTTTCTATGTATCTTACACGCCTTGTTGAGCCTATTGGTAATAAACTGTTTCTATATAAGTTTATAGAGTATGTTACATTACTTATTGACACAGACTGAACAGGTAGGGTAAGATAACTCCTGCAAAAAGTAGGCTATGAAGGCTAAACCATTCACAATATGTAGCCTTGATTCACCCTTACCTTTTATTATTCAATTAGGGTGTAGCTTAAAAGATAGCACCATAGTGTAGTCTTCAGGCTGAATAAAGTGTACAATCAAATATTTCTATTGAAGCTTGTATATTATTTTACAATACCTCTTGACACAAATTAAATATTAATGGTAGACTATAGCCCACATCACTAATAATATATTCTTTTGTAAGTTTTTAGTAGGCACCTTTCAAACATCTAATTACACAAATTAAACAAAAAGGGTAAAATTTCAGCTACAAAGAAAAATAAATTTCCCATTGTACACTTGAAGTTCTTCTCACACGTCTTGTTGTCACAAATTAAACAGCAAAGGTAAATTACCAACCACATGATCCAAGGTCATAGCCCGCCCAACATTTTCGGAGAGTTCCAAATGCCGCAGACAAAGGAAAATTTCAAAACTAAAATGCCCCTAGAAGCTATCTGAAGTTTATTTTTATGGTAATCAAGGGCAGAGATCTAACGGCGAAAATGTTGTTAACATTTATAAACCCACACGCCATCTCCTCCCTCAGAGTCCAAGAATTTACATTGAGTACTCTTAAATAAAGGTATGGTGGCATAACTGCTGGATGGAGGTGAATCTGAAAAATACCATTTTCCCTAGTGATTTACAAACACCTTTTAACCAAATATTTGGATGGGGCTAGTATATGAAACTTAGTAAAAATGCTCATTGTGATGCCAAAATAGTGTATTCAGAAATGAAATAAAACTTTAAAAGAATTAAACTTTAGTTTTCTCTTTCTTACTTACTCTATTGTATTAGTAAATCAAAAGATCATCGCTGCACTTACAAAAGTACATTATCTGAATCTTGAGCTAGTTCTATCCAGTCAACCTCATTAAAACTTATCTCTCTCAGGTCCATTCTAATGTTATCCTCTCATCTGCGTCTAGGTCTTCCCAATGGTCGCTTCCCATTCAATACCCTGAACTCGGTTTAGGATTCCTTCAAAGAGCGTGGTGTTATAAAAATGGTAAATAAAATAAGTTAAGTGTTAGACCCTGTGTATATTGTTGTCGATTGTTTTTTCAAAGTAGTCGGTGACAATGTGTTTTTTAAAACTGGTTGGCTGTGTTATTGTTTGTGATATAAGGGTATTATTGTATACAATCAAATGGTTGTTGACAGTGTTCCTGCTGGTGACAGCGACAGGCTGTGGATTCGGTCTAAACTTCGCCACGACTACCACAAGTGTGCTTATCCTCTCGTGCGTGTTCGTCACGTTCTCGGGTCTTTCCGCCAACCTGGTCAGCAGCACCGTCGTAGATGTCTTTCCCACGCACCTCAGGTCACTTTTTATTATTTTTTGGTTCGTTTTACGGACAGGCGCACATAGGTTGACACAAAAGTTTCGAAACGTGGTGAAACGAAACATGTTTGTGTCGTGTTTCATCGTGTGCCATTCTATGAGTCGTTGCACACTATCTGGCACAAGGCGGAACAGAAGCAATGACACACGATGACACAGAGCTAGACTCGTTGAAACAAAGCAGCTCTTTTCCCTACTCCTGTTTTTAATCCTATTTGTTTCGTGAAAAATACGTCTCTGCGCAGCAGCAAAGCTGGGCACTCTCTCCCCATGATGCTAAGACCCTTTAAAGTTATAGCAGTGGTGATCTTTGTTGCTTTGTGACGTTCTAAGCGTACTCGAGTTAAGTTAGAAAACTCTTCAGGGAAAACCCTCAGTTCCTGTATGTACTTTTCCAAATAACCTTTCACAGTTATTTTTTCATTTATCGGTGAAACTGGTATCTTCTATTTAACGATTCCTCCTACCTAAATAACCAAGCCTAAGAGATTATAGCT
>CABFWB010002350.1:0-58106 GCA_902151455.1 Timema bartmani
TTTGTTCAACAAATGTTTATGCTATAAAAACTGCAAAATTAGCGCACTAAATTCGCGCTCACTAGCACCCAACCTTAAGACATTCGCTCTTAATTGCTAATTTGCTATTTATTGCTTGTAGAGTATCAGTTTCACTATTTCCAAGTATATAAAAAGAAATTTTATTTCAATATGGGATGTAATTTAACAGCACTTTCCTCTATCAGCGTCATATGGGGATAACCTTGGCACCCCAAGTATCACAGCTGTCAGCGAATAATTTGTTCTAAGGTGACAGGGTGATCAAGATAAAGTATTGAAGAAAGTTGATCGGTGTCAAGCCATGCCTCTTGACACCAAGTCAAGCATATTAACTCGGTGGCCAAATGGTCTAGAACGTCACTTTCGCAATATTCTGGACCGCCGAAAGTGAATATTGGGGCTAGAATAATGGTTGGGTATAATGAGGGTCATTTTCCTAAAGGATTTCTAACCACACCTTTACACAAATGTGGATACATTTCCTTTCAATCATACCTTATTCATTCCTAATATATTATTGTAAACATTCGGATGCCCAAACGGGTAGTACGACAAGGTGCTAACAAACCAACAAATAAAAGCACGTTTCTATTCAGCTAACCCTATAGATCTTTCAGTAAAGCTCCGTAAGATTGATTGTGCTTAGCCACTATACACTAATATTAAGTTTGTTTCAATTCAAGCTAGGCTCGAACTAAGTTCCATGAATTATTTTTACATGATCTGCGTTTTACTACCCGGCTAGGCTACCTGCATATCAACTCTAATAGGAGATTAAGGTAAACTCTAGGGGAAATGTGCCCACATTTGCTTGATGTCGAGGACAACTATTTAGAGTAAAACACCTCAGTTCGGTGGCGGTATGGTCTAAGCCCTAAGCCATCACACTCGTGATAATCTAGACAGCCGATTACAGGGAGGTCGTGGTCAGATCCCGGTCGGGTGTAATAAGAGTAATTTCCCTAAATAATTTTACACTATCTTTCCACGCAAATGTGGGTACACTCCCTCTAAATGCAACCTTCATCGTCCCTATTACACTAGCGTAATTAGTACATGAAGTACATAAGCATATAGCCCGGGTAATAAGACACGGTTCTAAAAAAAATTACCAAGTGCATGAAAATAAAATGAAATATTTCCGTGAATTGAAAAATATCCCCTTAAGGCCAGCCGCACACCAAATGCAACATTTTGTCTCACAGCGATTTTTTAAATTTATTTTTTTGAGGCAAAACGTTACAATACCTTGCATTTGGTGTAGAGAGATAACCTTTGGTGAGGCTTTTTGACTCGTAGCTATAACGTAGTATCTTGATTTCCTACCAGTTGTGAGATCTTCAAGAGTTGAGTAGTGTGTTTTGTTTTGTTGGTTGTTGTAGGAATTTGTTTTTATGAAGTTTATGACTTGCGAAGGATTTGGAAAGTGAAGAAGTAGATGTAGTTGCTCTTTTTGTTGCAATTTATTCAAATCATTGAACGAGAAATAAGATATAGGCTATTGGGTTTACCCAATCTATAATAATAAAAGGAAGTGCTTGTGTGTGTGCGATGCCCAGCCAAATCTACGGCATGTAAAGATCTGAAATTTTTAACATAGGTGGATGGAAGGGGGTCCGAATGCACCTCAAAGCTGGATTTTTAAATTTTTAATTAGCTTTTTAATTAGGCTATTTTTAACAAAAATTTTAAGGGGTCACGGGCAACGCCTTGCGAGATTAATAGTTTTTAATAAACACAACTACTACCACAAATTCAAAACCTAAAATCTACTATCATAAACAGAAACTGCACAGCTCCACTGTCTACACTCTACAACACACTGCCAAAGGCTGACGGTAACAGAGCCATTTCCACGTATATGCGCAGTTCAAAATGTCTAAAGTATATTTTGTTGCGACACATCGGTCAGCGCAGCATCGCCCTTTGCCGCAACGCGTTGCAAAGCGCTGCGCAACAATGTTGCAGCCAGTGAATGGCACTACACTTGATGTTATGGCAACCGACACGTTTGCAACACGTTGGAACAAAATGGTTTGTTGCGAGACAAAATGTCGCATTTGGTGTGTGGCCACCCTAATTGGCAGTGTCCTCATAATATGGCACAGCACTTCTTTTCAGAGATGTAATCGAATGCTGCTAACTTAATGAATGAGCATCGTGTGTGTATTTACTGGCCGTGTGTGGGTGTGTTGTGTGTCTTCTAATGGCCCACCCATAGTAAAGCTAAGTCGTGTTGATGGCAAACAGGAGGTGTTTGTACGCCGTGGCTAATTATCTGGGAGAACTAGATGCAAATATATTAGTCTTCTGCGATCATCATCATTTGTTTGATAGGAAACTTGAAGGTGGGGGCCTACAAGTTAAATAGGGTTGTTTTTATTATTATTACTATTATTGTTATTAAGAGCATTCAACGTGCTCTACTAATTTAACTCTATATTTAACTCTAGAAGAGACAGCAAGCCTCCAATTAATCCCTTTTATAGGATAAGCCTCAATTCATCAATTATATTTTTTGCAACTGTGTTCGGATTTGAAACCGGAACTCTTATTAATCAGACAAACAGCCTACCGATTAAGTTAATTTGCCGTATCCATGAGTTTAAAAACATCTAGAGGGAAGATCGACAATTCCATCCAAAGGGAAGATCGACAATTCCATCCAAAGGGAAGATCGACAATTCCATCCAGAGGGAAGATCGACAATTCCATCCAGAGGGAAGATCGACAATTCCATCCAGAGGGAAGATCAACAATTCCATCCAGAGGGAAGATCGACAGTTCCATCCAGAGGGAAGATCGACAATTCCATCCAGAGGTAAGATGTAAGGTTATTTCCCTTCTAGTAGGCGGTGCCCTTAAAATGATTGATATGCTACCACACCATGAACAAATACATTATTTAAATAAAATTAGTTGGGTTTTTAGCAAAGGAAATAACCTAGAATTTGCAAGCTGCGGAGAAGAAATTTAGTAAATAAGAGGGTCGAGTGTGTTCAAAAGGGAATTGTTGAGTACATCCCTGGCAATAACAATTTTATGAGGGGAGAAGGATTCCAAAATTAAGTTGTTGTGACATCTCCAGCAAAAAATCTGAAGAAAAAACAA
This sequence comes from Timema bartmani, assembly GCA_902151455.1. Taxonomy (NCBI): domain Eukaryota; kingdom Metazoa; phylum Arthropoda; class Insecta; order Phasmatodea; family Timematidae; genus Timema; species Timema bartmani. The sequence continues at coordinate 3,133 of CABFWB010002350.1, forward strand.
GAGCGATGAAAGGAAGAAATTATATAGATTCCCAGCAAATAAGAGGAAATTTTTCAAGATGGCAAAGGGAACTTTAGGACGAATAAATAGACAAAATCTCGTCATTTCTCTCCAGAGAACTATACAATTATTTCTATGGTATTCTAAACCAGGTCTTATTTCAGGCATTTAGGGCGAGAATGCATATGCTATTTGCTGCCCAATGTCCAAGGAACTAATTGGAACTAACAAAGCAGTTCGTTTAAAACAGTACTTTCAAAATTTAACATAGAAACGACAGTGTAGCACGCGCGAGGTGTAGGGTATGTGTGAATTCTATGAAAACTGGTAGTTTCAGTTCAATCCAAAATAAGCTTTTTTTTTGTCTGCAAGACAGTAGATTGAAGACACACTCAAATAAACAAGTATTGGTTAGAGAATTGGTGCAAGGAACGAACTAAGTTTTGATTTGAATTGTATGCATTTTTTCCTTTAAATATGTGGTTGATTTATTTGTATATTGATGAAAGACTGCAAGTGAAAAGGATATGTTGTAATTTTTATGTGTTTGTTCATAAAGTGTAGAATTGATGAAATTGTAAGATTAAGGTTAGATGTTAGTGTGTTGCAGCAAAGATATTAAGGGGTTGTGTAAAAAAAATGGATGCGTATACTTATCTGGGTTTTCCTAGGAGAAGTATGCTCATAGGCAAAGGGGGTGTTTGCTGCAATTTTTATAAACAGTTATAGAAAATAAGATGCTCCAAACAACCTTGTAGGCAGTAATGGGTTTTTAGCAAGGTAGCCAGGAAAACCAGCCTTAATGTGAGACTCTCCAGCCCAAAACAATAGCGCCATAATAGCTCTAGATGGGGTTGTTTGCACCCTTGATTTGGACCACACGAGGTACCACCACTAACGATACAGGAGAACAGTTATTTAGCCCATGTTTAATCATGGGGACCAATGAGAGCGTTTTCCTGGCTAGTTTCAAAATTTCAGTTTAGCCGGGTGAAGTAGTACTCGTCAATTTTGTTTTCAACACGCTTGAATCAGGGACGCAATCGTGTCAATTCTCGGGAGTCATGTTTTATAAAGTATTTAACGGCATCTCACGTTAGCCGCTTGGGTGGTTGCCACGGGTCTAATTGTTATTATGAAAGAACAGGTGTAGTAATTAACAGTCGTTAACTTATAAGTTAACTTATAAGTTTATCCTCTATAAGTGAGCTAAGAAATTAATATTGTACACTCACAATATATCTGTTGACCATTCTCACACTGTCCAAGACGCGTGACGCGTATTAAGTGAAATATCAGAAGTAAATCAATATAATACATAGTAATTTAAATAAATAATGTTTTATTAATTTAACCAACACAAAATCATCCACTATACGATCTCCACAAGAACAATAATTTAAAAATAACCATTAATTCCGTTCCGACCTCACTTCATTTGCTAAGCCATTACGGCCATATACAGCGAGTGGGTTAGCTTGTGCCAGTTTATGCGCGCAGCAAACTTTCTGAACAGGTTCACAAATTCATACAATATTTACAAACTAGCTTAATCTAAGACAACAATGCCCAACACTAGAGAATAGAAATTTGAGTGTATGGGTACGAGGCCATGCCCGCACACAAGTCCTCAAACAAACGTGATGAACCCTCTCCCCCCCACCCACCACCCGTTACACCATGTAGGCATTAGAACTCCTCCCTCCCTCTCAACAGCTTTACGCGATGAATTGGACGATGAAGAGCTACATAAAATCAGTAAATAATAAATTNTTTCCTTTATGGGGTAATTAACGGGCATTTTATATCTCGACAGATTGTATCAGCACAAGACTCAAAACATATTTATTTCTAGTACAGACCCAACAGCCAGTTCCTCGACCATTCACTCTTCAATGTGAAAGAGAAGAGCTCAATTTTACTAATAATAATTCATGCTATGAATCGAAGTAGAGACCCTTAGATTAGGGAGTTGGCATTGAGACGCGCTACCTATTGAATTAAGGTGCTAGCTAGGTAGCTACAATTAGAAATTGAAATTCAAATTAATAATAATAGACACGCTTCGGTGGCAGCGTGGTCTAACACAATACTCTTGCAATAAACTAGACTCCCGATGACGGGAGATCCTAATCATCGGCAGTCCAGTCCATTGCGAGAGTGATGCCTTAGACCACGCGGCCACCGAAGCGGGTTCAACCGAAACCATTTTAAGAATTTACTCCGGAACCCTTAATTCATCAGAAAGATGCGCTACTGACTGAGCTAAGAATGCTGGGCTTTTGGAGTGGCATATAAAAAAAACAAGATTTTCTTGATGGATACATAGGTTGATATTTTATTGACATCATCGTTGAGGGGATGAGGGGGGGGGGATTATATCGCTGTCAGCCAATTGGAAACGTGTGTTACGAGAAACGTGTATGTCAAATCCCGCAGGCGATGACGTCCACAGTAAGCCAGGCAGACTCATGACGTCACACGACCAATACCACAGTGCCCCCAACACCTGTACGTGTACGTGTCTGTGTGTGTGTGTGTATGTGTGTGTATGTATGTGTGTGTGTATGTGTGTGTATGTGTGTGTGTGTGCGCACGCGCGCGCAGTTTGATTATTCAACGCCATCGACCTCATTACGATTCGACGCACAAACCCATCCCCCTCTTTTCAGTGAGGAAAACATAAGGGGGAAGACTAATGTTTCTCTGTAGGTCTGACTCCCCACCCGGGCTATCGACAATTTAGTAGGGATGAGTAAGTAAGAGTTTAGAAGAAGTGTATCCACATTTGGGTGGAAAGAGAGTGGGAAAACATAGGAAAATACACCCACAAAATACATAGGTGGGAATTCGAACCCCAACCTTCAGCGTCATCGACCAATCACTAAACTGTTGCCTACATCCACCACAGTGCGGCCAGTGGTGTTTTAGTAAAACCCATTTGAGCAATAGGCCTACCCATAACTTACATTAATTCAAGGACTGATAAGGAAGGGGAATTTTAAGAAAATGCACCAGAAGCTATCTGGAAAGAATGGAAAGCCACGAATTAAAAAATAACCCCTCCCCTCAATACATCTTCAACTGGATAACCCCGACCTCCTTAGATAGAGAGAGCCCGATGGCACTGAGGTAACTTCCGGAACCGCAGAAATTGAATTCGATTCTCCTACGATCTAAGTTTTTATTATTCTTTCATTTAATACAAAGTATAGAAAAAAATCTCAATTTCTTGGAATGAATGGCTGGAGGGAAGGAGATGAATCCCAGTCTGTAGGGTCATAGTCAAATATACTATCTTGTGGTCAATCCTGCTTGGTTTGGGCGCTCCTGAGCAGGAGGTGAAAAAATTCAGACTCCCTTCGCAAAATATACCAACTCATTAAACTCCAACGCGAGGCCCGACACCTTGTCTCAGTCGGTAGCGTGTCTGTCTGCAGAGCTAAGGGTCCCGGGTTCGATTCCCGGCGTGGCCGAAAAATGTATCATTGTTGAAATGTGGGTTTACACATTCACAGTGATGAATTAACGACCGGGGACTGGATGTTGTGTCTGTAGATTCAAGTTAGTTTATAAGTCGTGTGCTGATATACTCAGTAAGCTCAGAAAGTGTGCGTTAAATATCTCAAATAAATGAAAATCAAATCAAACGTCAGCGTTTGTGCAGCGATACTAATAAAAAGGTGCTGCTGAGAGAGTAACTTGAAAAGCGAACAGGTTTTTTTTGGTGGCCCTGTGTATGGATGAGGGGAAGTTAGGGCTCAAACCCTAAGTGTATCGCGGGTGTTGTTTTTCCCAAATTGTCTCCCCGCCTATCCCTAAAGGCAAATTTGGCTTATTCTCATCCCCAGTCATTTAGGGCAAATTAATGCGTATAGCCCGGAAGGAAAGTGGGACAATAAAACAAGTGGAAAGAATATTGGCGATATTTTAGCTTAATCCTGGGATGACCGTAGCGACCAAACCCAAGATCGTTAATTTAACACTCAACGAAAAGGAATACTTGATTTAATAGCGATGCATTCTCGCCACTCTTCGATAACTGAGCAAAGGGGCCTGATGTCTGCAGCCAGCCGCCACGCCGAATTAACTGAGGCGTAAGCATATGCTAAAAACAAAAACATAAAAACCAAATAAGACGTTGGGCTGTAATCGCTGCCACCCGAAATCTGCGATCTGTGATAAACATCTCGCCGCAGGTCTCAAATTTGACGTGAATCTGTATCCGCTGGGAAGCAAAGAAGTAGGACGTAACGCGGTAGGGGGAGGGAGGTAGAGGTCGTAAACATGCAAGGCAGCGGTGGCCATAAAACAATTTATTACTCTTATATTAAGAACAAAAATATTACATCCCCAAGTTGTTTAACACCTGCGACACTCGTTAAAAATAGATTAAAACAGTGCTATAACTGTTTAGTACAGTTCTCACCATTTTTAAAAAATAAACTTGTGCATGACTAGAATCAAAGTTGGGGCATAGACAGCAGCTGCCTATGGATCGGTGGCCACGCGATCCAAAGCCACATATACACAAGACAATTGTTTCGTTCTTAATTCGGTAAAGAAACTTATATTCAACTATCACGAAATAGCCAGCAAGTAGCTGCTAAGAAAAATTAATCGTACAATCTCAAGCTCTTTGTTTTGAGAATAGTTACGGTTACCGACAAGAATAAAGCCCTGATCATTTCAAAAAACATTATTTGGGAATGCATAAATTAAAATTTTAAAGTACTTTTTTAGACCAACTAGTATCTTTTTTTGAATTGTAAATATATATATTATGCATTAGGTATATTTAAGCCACTTCCAATAAACATTTGAAAAAAAAAGTTTTAAGGAAGGGGAAATCATTTTTCAAATTGTAAGACAATTTGTATCTCTTCTGCGCACGCGTATATATTTGAAAATTGTTAAAAACTAGTTTTAAGTCACTGATAGCCGATACATAATGCGGCTAATTATATGCTCTACTTCTACTTAAGTCATTGGCTGGTTGTGTGAGAAACTTGTAAAGCAAGCACTGATTGCTGGTATTGTGCGCGGTAAATTATGCCTGCTTATTAAATAAAGCTACTTGACCAGGTACAAAAGGCACACTATATGAGAAGATAGTCTTTTCAGCTTGATATATATAAAGGGTGGGGCATTTAAAGTGTTACAAGCTTGTTTCACGGAATTACCATGCATTTTAAAGAAAAAAGTCTCAAGACAAAAGTTGTTTGTTTTTGAGGGGATATCTAATAGTATTTTTAAATTGGTGGCCTGATTCAAGGTCATTTCAAGGTCCGCTTTGTTATTTTTAGTGGACACATATATTTTTTATTACGGAATCTTGTTCTACGCAAAAAAAAAAAACACCACAAGCAACATTTGTCTGCTACATTTAGTTGTATAGCTTCAATTTTCAATGATATTTAACAAAACAAAGCGTGGATATTATCTTTGAAATCAGAGATCGGACGTGATGGGTGTCTGATCCCTTGTAGCGGGCTAACCAGTCCTGGCCCGTACTACCTAAATCAGCTAAAGAAAATCATTTCCCGAAATAATATATATATATATATGGATTTCTAATTATGTATACATATCTATAAATGTTTAACTCCATTTGTTACATAGCACGCCTCGGGAGCATCGCTGAACAAGAACGGCTTCACTGGAAGAGTTCTCGCGCTCCATTCGACACTGGACTTGACTCTCCCGAGCTATCTAATCAACTGACCGAAGTTCGGCGTGGCTCACCAGCGTGGTTCATCACGTTCAACCACTGTAGAACTCCACGGTTCACTGGGAACGACACACAGTACCAGTCAAATATTCTTCACGTTTGATGTCTCTTCGTTCAGCCAAAACTTCATAGCTCAGTGGTCACGACGATGGTGTCGATGGACAGACCGGATAGACTGAAGTAACACGCCGTAATGTTTGAACTTTCAAATTAGTAGGGAGTAGGTGGCTCAACTGTCAGTATGTAGAATTTAGGGATAGTTTTTATGCCTGTTGAGAGTATCTGTCGCTCTTGTGGTTATCATATGAGTTATTAGGTTAGCCTTTTATTAAGTATGACATGTTGTACATGCCATGAGTTATCTTTCGCATCACATATTTTTCTACTCGGTCCTAAAGACCAGTGGTTTAGTTAGGGGTGTGTCTCACTCCTCGGCCTGCATGATCATGTTTTAGTTAGTAGGGCCTTCAGGCGGGAAAGGGACTGTTTAGGTTGTTCCAGGCCTCATGATTATACCTAGTTAGGTATAGGTTAGCATTTCTAGTGTAATCTGGGCGTCTCACGCCGTATCTTCGACCTGTTTGGGGTATCAACTTGTGGGTCGTTTCTGGCCATCTGGCATGGCTTGCGTACTATATGTTATTTAAGTTCAGTTGTTCACCTGTTTGCGGTGCTCAACTTGTGGGTCGTTTCTGCCCATCTAGCATGGCTTGCGTACTATATGTTATTTAAGTTTTGTTTTTCACCTGTTTGCGGTGATCAACCTGTGGGTTGTTCCTGCCCTTCTGGCGGGGCCCGCATCCTATTTTACCTTCAAGTCTGACTTCCTTAAGGGGCTGTTTGCCACCCTCTTTATTGATTATAACCCTTGTATGGTTGTGTTTCTCATAATTCTGGCTTAGACCAATTGGTTGCTTGCCAGCCCATGATAAGTTAAGGCCTAGAACCCTAAATTGGAACTTTCCCTAGACATATGGCCGGTCTATTTATGACCGGAACAAACAGTTGACTGTCTGATACCGTTGTAACTAAATCTAATAGGATCAAGCTAGCTTCACTAGCGTATATAGTCTTCATCTCTTAAAATAGGGTTGTTTATATAATATGCTGAGCAGGTTCTGCTTTGGCCCTGTTCGTGTGTAGTAGCTTGTAAGATGTTTGTTGCAACAAATTAACTATTGCACTTGTATTGTGTATAAAGTCTAGGTCTCCCGACACGGGGGGAGAGGGGGTTACCTGTAATAGCCTCATAATTGTATTTATTTTTCTAGTTAGTATAACAATTCCTTTAAGAGGGGGACTGGAATTATATTGCGTTACCGGGTTTTTACCTGTTGTGTTAAACCATTGGCGCTTCACGCCGAGCTCACTCTATGAGTGTGTCAACATTTTTACTTACAGTTATGTTAACTATCTTGGCCAACACTATAGGCCAGTGTAGGAAATATTGGGATTGTGCTTTGATGTTACTCTTATGTATTAGCTTGTTTACTTGCTTCATTAAACTCATATGTCAACATGCATTTCTATCTTCTACTTTCAAGTGTTCTCCTATTATGTTTGTTTTCTTTGTTCGTGTAGTCGGCATCTTTACAATTAGCTAGAGCGCCGTTGCACCCTTGTGTGTTTGACTTAATGTTGGTTAAATGCTCCAAGTGCTCAAAGTCTATGTGAATGCTTTAGTGCTCGTATGTACAGTCTTCAGCTCAGTTATGTTAGTGTAATTATTTAGTTCGTTTTAGTTGCTTCTCTAAACTGGTCATAATAAAAAGCTTTGTTAATGTAAAAATGTAACAAATGTTCTAATTAAGTTTATTTTACAAAAGTTTCCTAATTAACGTTTGCGTCCTCGTATTAATCATCGTTTGAGAATTTTTTTTTTTAATTTTCTTTGAAATTAATGCATTTGAAGAGGCGTTTAAAATGTTTAGGATTTTGGGTGAATGCAGAGGAAAATACAGAGGCCGCCCACATGTTTAATGAACGTTTTCAAAATCAACCAGCTAAGTCTCATATATATATATGACCAAGGATATATATATATATATCCTTGGTCACAGCACGCTATATGAGAAACTAATCCTGTCTGCTTGGTATATAGAGCTACTTCGCCATAGCACACTATATGAAAAACTAATCCTATTTGGGAACCAGGATACCACAAAAATGAATCTTTTATTTATATTTATGCTGTCTCGTTTTAAATACATTTTTCCTAAGTGACATAAGTTTGTAAAAGTTTTAATGTGCCAAGACATATCTTTTACATGTCAAGTTACAAAAATTAATAAACAACATATTTTAAGAAGACTTTTAGTCAAAATAACACTTTTAAATTAAGTAATTAGTTAAGAAAAACATTAGTATGAGTAGAGGTTACCTAATTTATTTATTTTAAAAAACTAAACGTTTTGGTACTTGAGATTAGTGTTTACGAATTAGAGGATGCACTTAGGACCCCCAGCTTCTAGAGAGTCGGGAGCACCCCCGTGGAAACACTGACCTGCAAGAGCAGAGAACCATCAGGGACGACGATCCTGATGCAGAACTTGTTACCGACGTCCCATCTTGCCACCACGTACACCTCCTCCATACTGCTGTATGGCACAGACACCTCCAGGAAACCTGACGGCTGAAACAACACCAGATAGACTCAAACTAATGTATAGGTTTTAGGACACATTCAAAGGATCATCAAGGCCTCAATACACTAACACAGGGGTCAACAACAACTAGTCAATCTCAATCGACCGGTCGAACTCGTGGCAATGTTCAGTCGATCGCATAATAAAACTACATCGTCATTAAAAGTTGGTATTCTGAGTCTCCTATATTCTTAAATAAACTAATACTTTCAAATAATAGTTTAGTGTAACCAAAATAACCTTAACCGGTAAGAATCGGTAATCTTATACTAAAAAAAAAACTTCAATAGTTTAGTATGAAAATATTATCTTATTTATTTTTGATTTTTTCTTAAAGGGTGGAGGTATAAATATTTGGGGAAGATATTTAAACTAAAGAAAATAATAAAAGTATAGTGGTGAAAAGATTTATGATCGCGAACCTTTGATAGGTTTGTAGGTCGATCGGGGTCCAAAAAAATTTCCGACCCCTGGACTAAAAGGTTCACAAGTGTGTGATATTGTAGAGCTCTTTCTCAAAAATCTGTTGAGGAAAGTGAGGGTTGGTTTGGGGGGGACTCTTGTAGTTGCTAAATTTAATACCAGGTGTCGCCAGTTTTGCCAATTACTGGTTGTTAATTCTAAACAGGTGGGGCGGAGGGAGGAAGAATGCCGATCTTGTTTTTGGAATGTAGTGACGTGGCTAATCTTTGAGTTTCTATAATGCAATGGCAGTAGTGAATTTTTTTATTATTTATTGAGGTATTTAACGTGCACTTTCTGAAACTACTGATTATATCGGTATGCGTGATATTTCTACCAATTTTGCCGGGAAAGGTATTTTTACATACCCCCCAGGATTCTATTTCCTGCCACAATCGACATGGGACCGACGGCTTTACTGCCCCTCAAAGGAAGCTGTGCTACGGATTTTTAACGCTCTAGAAAAATCCGTCGACCCTGGTTGGATTTGAGCCCACGAACATCGGGTCCTGAGGAGAGAACTTTACCCGAAGACCACCGAGATATACAAAAGTGAAGGGTGCGGGCTTAGTCTAGCTAGCTCAAGAGCCAAAATCATAGTTGTAACACTTTTGATACGACATACTTCCATCCACCATCATTCACTCCAAATTAATTATTTATTATCAATTTTAGATTTTTAACTCTAAACAATGCTAACGTTAAGTTGATTAATAACGTAAAGCATTATTTAAAAAAAGTGTGTTAAAAAACCCAAATTTTAGTAATTAGTATGGCACAAAGGTTAATCCAAGAAAAAAGATGTACTACTTTTATATTTTAAACTGCATTAACTTACTTTGCATCTTGTTTTTTATGTTTGGAGTAAAAACTAAACACCAGAGAATAAACGACAATATTCATGTGATAAATTTGTCTGGAAATATTTTAATTTTTAAAACTATTAGTTTTAACAGGTTTATTAACAGCTTAGTGTTTAGACCGCTCGGCCAGTTCTAATTTGCAATGACTCATTAAGGCTATCTGCGTATCTTTTCAAATGAAGTCGGGATAATAAAGGAATTGCTAACCGCAGAAAGGAAGCATGTCCAAAAAATTAAATTTTTCAGGAGGAACAAAAATTATTTTGCAATGGTCTTGGCTAATAAAAAAATATGGAAAAAGATTTACAGCATTTTTAGTGGAATCTTATTTTTATTTCAATCATAATATCCACCTGTACTTAAATTAAGGTCAATTTGGAACACATTTTCAGTAATGGACATGTTCGCTTTTTACGGAAATTAGTTGTGTGAAATAAAGATAATAACAAAAATCGAAGACAAGATTAATTTACGGTTTAATTTTCTTATAATTCTAAACTAACATAATTGAGTCAATTATCTTCATCTGGATTGCCTCTAGTTATAACAGGCCATGTTATAATGTTGTTCTAAAATGTGATTTTCTCTTAAGAAACGTAAATCAGAGGTTTCTATACGTCCTCCATTTTCACAGTATTGATGGGTTTCCTTCGTGCGTAAGCCTGTTTGTCTGGAAGTTAAAGATTGGGTGCAGTGTTTCTTAATTTGAATGTGTCATAGATTATTATTCTTATAGTTTTGCTGCACTGTATTTCAAGGAGAGCATTAAAGGAGAAACGCAGGTCATGGTACCTTGAAATTGCAAAAGATATTTTCTTGTCTCTACTTACTTTTTTTCCATAATAGTAATTAATGAGGCAGGTTTTCTTATAAAATTTGGGCCACCAAGCTTTAAAGTCAATGATTGCTTTTGTTTTGATTTCAACTGCAGAAAAATGCATCTTGAATTTTTCATGCCGTTCATATTAAATCAACTACATCCGATGTAATGTATATCCTCCCTTCTCAGTTTACTTCTAGTGATGCAAAAAAAATTTATCAGCAGGCATGAACGAATGGTCTCTCAGTGAAAAAATCAATACTACTACCTTCGTATTTTGTGGATATGTTTTAGCAATTTTGGCAGATTTAAGACGAAGTGTTCCCGTATTTTGTGAAGAAATGGTGTAAGGCTTTAAACACAATTTCAGTATACTATGCCAGGCTTCATATCTAGAACTGCTAACCAAAGGCAAACAACAAGAGACTGATAAATTTTAAAGATTTCCCACCAGTTATGGTGAAACAAAACAAATTAATAGTCCCCAAAACACTACTTAGCAAGTTTAGGAATTAGATGCCAAAATGTTTTCGCATTCACAAACCTATTTGTAGTCTGACGCAACGCCATTAAGATTCTTATTCAATCATATTAAAGGGGAATGAAATATATCTAAAGAGGAGTAGATTTATTTCCGAAGGGGAGGGGAATGCTTTCCAGAGGGTACAACCCTCTCCAATAATTGGCCACCACTGGGTAAAAACAGTGTTTGCACCATTTAAATAGTAAACTTTTTAGTCGGTAGTCAGGGATTTCATTCCCCAAATGAGTGTATTAGTGACTCTACCCAGACTTTCACACACGTAGTAAATTGATTTGCAATCCTATGATAAATATTAATGCATTTGTTTAGAACTAATCCTTATATCACGTTCTCAGAGTGGACAGATAGAGCAGTTCTTTTTTTTATTTGAGGTATTTTAACGTGCACTTTTGGAACTAAATGATTATATCAGCACACGACTTCGAAACTAACTTATAAATAGAAAGACACAACATCCAGTCCCCGGTCGTTAATTCATCGCTGTGAAAGGGTAAACACACATTTCCCCAATGATAAATTTTTTGGCCATGCCAGGAATCGAGTCCGGGACCCTTATCTGACATCTAGAAAAGTTAGCAGCACCAAAACTATATCGAATTAAAACTTTCAACATACGACTGCCAACTATTTGATAGTTCCTTGTTGTACAATCCTGAGCTAGCTATGGCCATCACAAATCAATCATGGTAATTAATAAACTAAAATAAATTAAAACGTTTTGAATAAACATATTACCTTTTCCACAAACTAGTTGCAGAAACAAACGTAGCCCATTAACAACGCAATATTTGCCTAAGCACTATCAAAAAAAATGAGATAAACGAAATAACAGACGTTGTTACATAAATATTTTGGATAAAAAACATCAAAGATCACCAAAAAGTATAAGTAATTAAGATCCTCTATTAGGCTCCTTGCACAAAGCACGGTTTTTTCCCGTGGCCGTACACGACAACGGCACCGTGTAGGCTACGGCAGGCTGCCGTAGTACACACGGCGTGGTAGTGGCACGGCAAGATTTCAAGTCATCAAATAACATCAGTTAACGCCAGACAGTTAGTACAATGGATTGTAGGAGGCAGTTACTTTGTGTTTATCATATTTACGAAGAAAACAAATGGTACGGAACCCCGCAAGGACTTTCTCGCTATATTGTTTAAAAATGGAGATACTTACTCAATTCAACCCTTAGAAATGTACCATTTTAAGAGTGAGTTAGTTATCTGGACTTGTTTCTCTACTCATCTGTCAAGTTTTAGTTTTATTTCTCCTCTAAAAAGTGTTTTTTCTAATTATAGGCTCTCCATTTCACGGAGCCCCATTTCCCAAGGTTAGACTTTTCTGCTTACTCAGTAGATAGCGCTATCTTCCTGAAGAGCAAAATTTCAAATTTTTGGGCCCAGGGGTTGGAGAAATGGTGATGAGTGAGTAAAAGAGGCCCACACTTTTCTGTACCCTCTCAAAACTTTTATTGGAAGAAATTTGAAAAGGGCTCAAAAGGTCTTACCTAGTTCTAGGATGAAACTTTATTTTAGACTTCAATGGTCTATTCCCATGGGCTACTATATTCCAGTGGTGAATTTTGAAACTTTCAACCCCTGTTCCCTCCTTTAGAGGTTAAATTTTAAGACTTATTTGGTAATCTGAAATTGTCCTTCTAGCTGCCAGATTTAGATTTTATTTAACGCTTAGTAGTTATTTTTATGTGTAACTCTTCACTTCACCTTCCATATTTCCTGGAGTCCTATCAAAAATTTAAGGTTTTCAGATTTTTATGATTATTGGGAGTGGCCCCTTTACCTTCCTGCATAATTTTCTACCTCATCTATCTAAAGAGTTATTTTTCTAATAATTATTATGAGTGCCAAATTCTGGAGTCGCATTTTGAAATTACCAGTTTTTTAAATTTTTCTGATTATATGGGGTAGCCCAGCCCCTCTTACTTCCAGTCAAATTCCAGTTTTCCGGCTTATCTGGAAGCGAGTTTTCTTTTCCGGACAGATCTACTTTCATCTTTATTTATATAGTATATATAAAATATATATATATATATAAAATATATATATATATAAAATATATATATATATATAAAATATATATATATATATAAAATATATATATATATATAAAATATATATATATAAAATATATATATATGTAGTATATATATATATATATATAAAATATATATATATAATATATATATATGTAGTATATATATATATATATATAAAAAGAGACACAGTATATACATGTGTATGTATATATTTATATTAGTTACGGTGTAGTACATATGAGAATGGTGAAATTGTGGAGGAAATGTACCAGTATACGTGTGGATGTAAAGTGGGAAACTTTTTTTTAACACGAATATACGAATCTCTACATCTCTACTTCCCCCACCCCCACCCCCCTGGTAATCCACGCCATTGCGAGACTAGCGCCTTATACCGCCGATGTGAATCAGTGGTGACGGAATCTTATTATTTTTGGGGAAACGGGGGTACCAGGTAAAAATAAGTTTTTTTAGAGACTTCCCTTCCACCTCCAAGATAAATGTTTGAAAATTGGATGTCCCTAAAAGTTCTTTGAAGTGGTCTTCCTCCCCGATTTTTTAAAATCAGATTATTTTTATACGCTACTTTTTGAGTAGTCTTTTTTTTGAAAATTGAAAGCTTCTAGAAATTATTTGGAGTAGTTTTCCTTTTAACAAATTTTTGAAAATTGGATGCCTCTAAAAGATATTTTGAGTAGTTCTCACCTTGAATTAAAAAATATATATATTCCTTTGAAGGCTATTTAAAGTAGTCTTCCACTAGAAATACTTGAAATTTGGATGCCCCTCGAAACTATTTGAATTGGCCTTCTCAGTTAAATTTTTAAAAGTGAATGCATCCAGAAGTCATTTGAAGTTTAATTTAAGGCCATCTTAAGGCTTCATATTCGATATCAGAGGATTTTAAATACATCTAAGAGGGAGAATATTTATTCCTGGTAGGCAAATTTACTCCAATGGTGATGAATTTATTTCAGGGAGGGTAGATTTATTTCAGGGAGGGTAAATTTATTTCAGGGAGGGTAAATTTATTTCAGGGAGGGTAAATTTATTTCAGGGAGGGTAAATTTATTTCAGGGGGGTAAATTTATTCCAAGGGGGTCCCGCCACCATTCATATGAATAAACCTAACAAATTCTTACTTGTAAATGGATGTAGATGAACCAAGATAATAATATAATTTGTAGTCCTCAGTAGCCAAAATATACTCGCACCTGTGGTCCCGCAAACAAAGGCGTCAGTCCCAACTGGTTTTCTGGTTACAGAGAGTTTGAATTCCAGCTGGGTGTACTAAGAGGTTTTTTCCTAGTTTATCCCCCCCTCTCTACATAGATTATGGCACATTTTCTTTATATATATATATGTCTCAAGTCTTCCCCATTGATGTAAATATGCGTATAGCCCGGACAGGTAGTAAGATTCAGTACACGTAGAAAAAAGTAGTCATATAGTATTATAATTAGTGCAACAGCTTTCACCCGGAAAGGTGATGGCAGACCACATTGTGTAATATGGGGGCGCAAGGTGTAATATGTGAACTCAAATCATGTATCGAACATAGTTCTTACGGCTTATAGCCAAGCTCTCAATCGAATTAGGTCAGCAAGTCTTTTTAAAAACTCTCAAACAGGACATGTCAATCAATAATCTTTTCAAATTATTTCAAAATATGCAGTTGACAACATTAGATTGTTATAAAGCTAAATTTACCAATTTTACCTAGCGGATCAAATATAGCCTTAGAAAACAGCGGGGACATTCGATTGAATCTATTCGAATACACCCATCAATGTTTATCAAAGGATTCATTTGTAAAACAAACAACATAAACTGTTATTCAACTGAATACAATGACAGAGAATGATTTGAAAAACAAAAAAAAGCAAGTTTGTTTCCTAGTCGACGTGTCCACGTCACATGCAGACAGCTACAATTTTAATCGGGAAGAGGATTGAGGGGCAAGAGGAAGGGGGACGATGCGTGAGCCGCAAGTGGCAAGACAGTGTTGCCAACAAACCGTGGTGATCTACAAACAAAAGTACCAGTGGGGAATCTTAGGGGGACCTAGCTGGGCCTACGAGTTTTTGAGCATTTAATGCCTCTGTATATGAACAGTTTCCTACCACAGAATTTTCTGGGGTTTTGCTACGTTTTCCTAAAGAAATTTCCAATCTTTTATACAAATTATATTTAAGTATAGAGGAACGGAATTTTTTTAAATATAAAATTGACTAGTGTGAGATTACGTAGTTGTTGTTTAAATCAGGATGATTAAGAGCTTGATAGGAAAATATTTGTAGTGGTTATGCAACCCAATATTTTAGGCAAAGGGGGAGAAAGAGAAAGGTTAGCAAGACATTTGTTCAAATCCACACCATTCTTTATATATTTATATAAAATAAATATATATTAACAAGCACATAGCGTTAGCCTGCAATCGAGCCATACTGGTCAAGCAGCCACGGTTTGTTGGTGAAGATAGTGCCAACTTCCGCGTACAGAGGGTGTCATGTGGTCAGTACAACAAACATTCAGGCCACTAATTTCAGTTTTCTAGACCTATAAAAGGCAAACTATTAAAATCTCGCAGTTAAACAAGCGTATAGCCCGAACGGGTAGTGAGACGAGGTGCTAAAATAATAAACGTCCCAAAGTCACAAATATCCCAGGCTCTCTGTAAGTTTGTATGCATAAAAAGTCCTACATTTTCCTTTTCTTTACTATGCAAAAAATCTTGTGTTCATCCGATTATCTTGGGTTTAAAGTTGCGTGGGGAATCCGGTTACTAACCATCCGGGTTGTCAGCATATTTTCACCAATAAATTAGTTGTTAGGAAGGTAGCATTTAGAAGAAATGTACCCGCATTATCATGGAGGGTGAGGCGAAAGTAATTTAGGGAAATACACCTCCACTGCACCCAACTGCTATTCGAACTTAAGCCTTCCTATCACAAGGAAACTCAATATGATACGTACTTGACACCTAAAAACCACGTAACCACCAGCGGAGGTGTTTAGTTCTCATAAGTAGAACTATTAGGTTCAGGATATATCTGGAACTGTTTTTTTGCTTACGTAAAATTGGTTTGGTTTATAAAACATAGTGTGTGATACTAATTTCTAAATAGGCACTAGAAATATGAATTTTAAAAACTACTATCACGTTTTCAATAGGATTTTATTTTTTCATGCAAATTTCGCAGTAAAAAATATATTATTTAATCCAAGCTAACATATTCTAGACATGGGAGGTCACCATTATTTTGTTTGGTAACCGTTATAAAGGTGTTCGTAAGCTTTACAACAGATTTCTATAGCTTCCCACGTGGGGTTATTTAAACCTGAATAACCACCTTTTAAAGGTCACAAACCTTTGTGTTTATTTTAAGGTTTTTGATTGAATTTCTTTATAAATTGACTCCCACTGGCGATTTATGCCACCAATCAACTAATAACAAAAGGGGGGAGGGGGATAGTGTTTGGAGGCTGTAAGTAAGTGATTGAAGAGACCACCCCCACCCACCCAGTGAAATTTGAATTTAAAAGTTTTAAATTTTAAAACAATGTTAATGAAAGAGAAACAAAAAATGCTGGTGGCTAGGCCACCTTTTTATAATCGTGATTTAGGGAAAACATATTTTCACTTTTAGAATTATTTTAGGATATTAACTAATTTATTATCACCCACTTCGGTGGCTGCATGGTGCAAGGCGTCACTCTCAGAGTAGACTAGCCTGCAGATGACGGGGAGATTGAGGTTCGAATCTCTGGCGGGTGAACTGAGGGTGGTTTTCCTAAAATTGTTTGCCACTATACCTCCGCGTGAATGCGGTTACACATCCGCTAAATATATCCTTCCTCAACCCTAAAACCATTAGTGGAGAGTAGTAGTAAAACGCGGTGCAAAAAAGAATGAGTCTCGTGTTCAAGCAATTTTTTTTAGAATCTTAAAAAATTTTCATCTAATATACTTAATGACTAACTAAAACGTTACCGTCATCATAAGATAAAATAACATAAAATTAATACTTGGGTGGATTTTTTTTACCTAACAACTTTAAAGTTTATCATATAGATTATACCCATTTAATATTTTGTTAATTATTAAGTTTACAAAGGCTTAATCCAAGTATTAGGAAAGAATGCTTTTAGAGGAAGTTTATTCGCATTAATTTGGGAACGGTAGTGGGAAAACTATAACGGTAAAACATGTGTGAGCATTTCCCCTATGCCCACAATGCACGCAGATGAGATTCGAACCTCAAAGTTCACGTCACTTGGAAACGCCTACAGTACCTCTAGATCGAGTGAGCACCGATGCGGGCATCATATTAAATAATTAGCAGAAGTACCGGGCATTGCCCGTAATTCATTGCGTGGTTACCCTGGGCAACGCTTCTCCTTGCTTCAAAGAGGCATAAAAAATCTCTTTCATTTTAGTTCCTCAGACCCAGTTTTAATAAATGTAAAAAATCAAATCAAAGTTTTAAAATTCCAGCTTCGAGGTGCACTGTGTGCACAGGGGCTACTAATTTTTAAATTTCAGCCCTCTGCGGGAGGTGGACATCGTTCAACGCTCATGACAGACAGACAAACAAACTTAATTTTATTAATACGGATAAAGCATTCAATACAAATAATCTTAGATGGTTGCTTGGGACTAAAGTGAAATAGCCTTATAGAAGGGAGTTACCTAAAAATGGCTATCTTGTTTTTTTAACACGAAACTCACTTCCCTATTTTTTAATATATAAATAATAGTGTTGGACGGATAATTTATTTATTCGTGCACCTCACCTTTCGTTTAGTTATCTAGCCCAAGCGATATTAATAATCGAGTGAAAATCGACGTTATAGACAAATCGCCTTCATACGGCCGATACAAAAAGTTATAAGTTTTATTTTCATGTACGCATACGCCAAACAATGTATTCTACACAGGTCTAAAGTGACAGATAGTGTAAGCCTAGCATTTATTTGTATATATATAACAGGAAAAGTAGATTGTTAGGGAGAGTCGACTCGGCCTAGGTAAAGTCGACTCTTACTAAAAGTATCAGTAAAGGTTGATAGAGAATAAACAGATCAACTTTTCCTAGGAAGAGTTAACTATGCCTGCTGTGGTTTAGTAAAAGTTGATTCCGCGATGTTGCTCTCCACATGCGACTTCACGCGCACATCTTTGTTTTGAATATCCCCGCTCTATTTGTTTACTGTTGTTTTCTAGGTTAGGTGTGGTTAGGTTAGGTTAGGTTAGGTTAGGTTAGCTCTGCAACTCAAAGTGTCACAAATCTTTACCTTGCTGTAATAAATAATAAATATTTATATCTCTCTTTTTATCATAAAGGTTTTGCTTTTTTATTAGTTTTTTTAATAGGTAGTAGACCATTTTCTTGCAAAAAGTCAACTTTGACTAATTCAAGGTAGTAAGAGTATACGGTCAACTCTGACTAGTAAATGTTGATTGAAATTCATCACTTTTCGCTTTTAATCAACTTTTACTAAAAATACCAGTAAGAGTCGAACTGTGGTTTAGTAAAAGTTGATTCCGCGATGTTGCTCTCCACATGCGACTTCACGCGCACATCTTTGTTTTGAATATCCCCGCTCTATTTGTTTACTGTTGTTTTCTAGGTTAGGTGTGGTTAGGTTAGGTTAGGTTAGGTTAGGTTAGCTCTGCAACTCAAAGTGTCACAAATCTTTACCTTGCTGTAATAAATAATAGTTAGGTTAGGTTAGGTTAGGTTAGGTTAGCTCTGCAACTCAAAGTGTCACAAATCTTTACCTTGCTGTAATAAATAATAAATATTTATATCTCTCTTTTTATCATAAAGGTTTTGCTTTTTTATTAGTTTTTTTAATAGGTAGTAGACCATTTTCTTGCAAAAAGTCAACTTTGACTAATTCAAGGTAGTAAGAGTATACGGTCAACTCTGACTAGTAAATGTTGATTGAAATTCATCACTTTTCGCTTTTAATCAACTTTTACTAAAAATACCAGTAAGAGTCGACTCGGCCTAGCTAAAGTCAACTCTTACTGGAGAATCTACTTTTCCTGTAACATATACATTATATGTTTAAAAATATTCCATCTGTGGCAATATAATTAAGTACAATTTTCATAGGTAGGGCGAGATAGAAAAACCACTGGATCAGCTTTCACGTATTCATACGACAAGTCACGTGATCGGCAGCCATCACCCTTGATAGATAATATCAATGCATATAAAATAACACTAATAATATAGTGAAATGTTTATTAATGTCTGCCACATAAAATATGTTTATATTTTCTATCGAGCCCTTCCTATGAAAACTAGACTGAACAAAGATTAGAGGAGTTTATATCGTGAGCAACTAAGCCTTGAAATGTGGATGCTAGGGTACCAAGCAAGGTCAGTCAATTAGACAACGTCAAAACATCACACGAATACAAACCCCCATTGATACATAATGTGATAGTGCCTTTTTGTATTGGGGGCGAAAAATATAACGTGATAATAGCTGAAAACGAAAGGACATTATTTTTAAACAGAATACAATTCATGCGATGGTAATGTGCTCTGGGATTCACATCTATGCATCTCAAAGTGGAACGGAAAGCGCTTTTTCAACAAACACTAGTGGATACGAAACCTGTTGGGAGCTCTGGACTAAGGCTGGGCGAATCGTGGAAAACCAGTTTAATATTTATATCGATATACCACACTATTGCGATTTTGGATGTGGCGATATATCGCCTACCTAGATATATCGTATATCACGGGATGTACAGTCATCAGTATTCAAATACTTGGGAAGAAAACAGCTCTTAACATTATTTATTTATGGTTTTTGCTTATGATTTTTAAATATCAGCTTATTTTGTTTTCAATATTTTGTCATTGGGTGATTCTAGTTTTTAAAATTTACCATTAATCCAACCATAACAATGTATACCACACAGGTGGATGTGTGAAAAAAGGCGTAAGTCTTGTCTTATCTGGTTTGCCGGTGACGGGGAGCTTGTGGTTTGAATTACAGCCAAAAGTACACAAGGAATTTTTCCGTAAATTGTTCCCCACACTCTCCACACAGATACTAGTGCGTATACTTCATATTTTACCATATTAGTATAAATGTACGGATAGCCCGGACGGGTAGTAAGATGCATAGCAGCATACAAAAAATAAGTTAACCGTACCCGGGCGATCACTCAGAATGGCCATGAACTTGTGACAGAAAGATACACATTTAAATTCCGTAAAGATGCAATGGAAGGGGGGAGGGAAATGTTTTAGGGGCCGTCCTTCCCTCCACGTAAGGGAACTTAAGATTTTCTATCCCCCTCACTATTTCTTAGGTTATTATTTCTCACGATTTGCTATACTATTAGATTTTAATAGTTTGATTATTTTTGGACATAAGAATTGGTAATAAAGTGAAGGATACGAAATTTTAGAATACTTTAATAGCTGGGGTAGAAGGAATTTTCTTGAGATATAAAAATCCCTAGCACAATTTCCTTCGGAGAGGAAGTGAATCCGTTGGTTCCATGTCGATTGTGGCATGAAATTAAAGGACCCTGAACGGTATGGGAAAATATCTTTCCCGATAAAATTGGTATGTTCTTTTGTTCTCGTTCATAGAAATTTTCATGTTTTTGTATAATCAGTCGGTTCATGAAGTGCACATTAAATACATCAAATTATTATTTTTTAAATAACTTATTGTAAATAATACCTGAACCGGTGGGCACGCTGACCAAACATTTAGCTCATCTTTATGGTTTGTTGGTGAAAGGGATAGAGTGTTTCAAAATCCGGCCAGGTGTACCGAATATTACTCTTCCTTCCCGTAAATGCACATTCCTCCTCAATAACGCCTTCCTAATCCCTCCTCCATTAGTATAGTTAAATTGTGTGTCCCGAAAGTGTATTAAAGCGCGACGCAACAAAATTAAGGAAACGTCAACACAAAATGAGATTTTTTGTATCATAAATAATAAATTAATTAATGACAAGATAAAGCACAGAGTTAAGACAATTGAGAAGGCATGACTACGCAAGGATGTTGGGAATCAACTAATGAACAATGAAATAATGTAATGGCCAGTTACATAATTTAAAGATCTAAAATACAAAATCCTCTCTCACATTTTAATCTTTTTCGCGTCCCAAAGAAGGGCCATACTGCAAGTCTCAAGCCAATTTCCTAATGGGAAAATATGCAGGAGGGGTAGGGGGAGAGGTTGTTCTTGGCTCTGGTCCAGGCGCGTTAACCTTGTGACTACTTCTACCCACCCTCTTCAAGACACGCCACGACGGTGACGCTCAGGTCACATGAACTTACAGGGAGCCACCAACTTCTCCCCTCTTCCCTAAAACCGCCACACAATCACACAGCTCGTTTGCAACAGTCCATTCCGTGACGTCATACTCTCACGAGAGAGAGAGAAAGAGTCAAGCGTCTATATCAGTTCTCGGGACCAACGCGCGTGCGTCACGACCTGACAGAGCTGCCACCATCATTAACACATTGGAGAAAAAAACCCACCAGTTATGAGTTTGTAAGTGCACCTTCTAAACACAGGGCTAGAAGAGGCCACGATTTACAAAATGTTGTAGGGCAGCTAATAGCTGCTTGCTTATACACTCCGTTTACCCTGAAAGGTAACAGTCTGAGTACTCTTAATATGATCCTCTTGTAGCCTCGGCCAGAGAGGTACCAACAAGGTAAGCTTTAAACCTTTCAGGGTAAACAGAGATTATCTAGTTTAAATCTAGTGTACAAGCACAGCGACAAGACCCAGGGCCGTTAATTTACCGCTCAGAGAGCAAAGAATTGAGGTCTTTACGAATATAATTGTGTTCTGTACTTGTCGGGAATCAAACCGCAAACCTTTATAATGGTAGAAAGGCACGTTAAAATAAGACCATCAGGGTTGGCTGAGCATCATCGAGGTTCCTCAACGTGATTTTTCCATCTTATTTCCAGGAGAATGGTAATTCCATTTCTTAAATCTCACCTTTCTCATTATGTTCTTGTTTTTAAACTAGTTGTGAGTAGCACTAAGTTAAACAGGGCGAACCTATTCACAAACACTAAGGTCTATTAGACAGCCCCTATGATCGAACGTGGATAGCTATGACTTTTAACCAACCCTCTGGAGCATATAGTAGGAACGTTTTCAGTTTTAGGGGGAGGATGAGACAAAAATAAACTAGTGACGTCCTTAGAAAAAAAGATGGGCCTTTTTAGGATCATAGAGGAGTTGGTGGGGGTTTAAAATCCTTCTCTCAGAAAATATTACTAAGAATGTATTTGAGTTCCTCCTTGATGCCTACACTAGTGTCTAGTTCAAGTCTTAAAAAGTTCAATACACTCACAACCCTAGTTATTTTTTTAACGTTAATTTGCATTTAGAGAAATTCATGGTTTTTTTCCCATCTCTCGTGTAAGGACTTCACCATGAGCTCCCACAGGAATAGCCCCCTTTAAAATATTAATTTCTGGGTACGGACCTGGCCTCCCTTATAAATCATACTACGTGGCTGACATTGGCGTCCCTAAAACTTGATTCACACGCTCACCAAAATTTAAGGGCAGAATGTGATTTATTGGCGCAGCAATTTATATGCTTGCAAAAATGTATGTTGAAACATAATGCTTTGTAACTCAAACTTTCACATTCGTTATCAATATATTTACATTTTTAGTGAATAAACAAATCTTTTAGATTATTATCAGGATGAATGTTTTATAATTAGCGTGTTATTTAGTGAAATAAATCAGCACAAAAAGAGAGCGACCACATTTCAGTTATATTCTTGTTTCTCGGTGAATTGTGTGTGTCTACAGTAAGAAGTAGTGCTAGACATTGCAGCAAACATGGAACCCCAATGGATTGACGACTTATACAGGCGAATAAAGAAGCTAACCATTTGACATTAGAGCAGGTATTGAAGCAATAATATTGGATCTGCTGCGTAATTCTCTAATATTACCCCACACCTTATTTGTGGTAACTGGTAAGATAAGTTGTACCGTTAAAATAAATTGTCCCCACGACACCAGAGGCTTCCCCGTATTATACACCAATTCGAGCAAGATGGATTTGGAAGAATTTGATATCGTCTAAAGTCTTGGGCCCGCCCCAAACGGTGCAGATTAGTTGCGAGATTGCTTGCTGAATTTCGCTGCTGGGTTGGCTTCAGACGAGGCTCGCCGTCCGCAGGTCATGCGGCTAGCTTACGAGAGATCGTGAGAGAACGAACGCTCACTGTTGTCGGCAAACATGGACGGTGATGATGACTTCTTGGACAACGATACTTTGCGGGCAATTTGTATTCATCCAAGACAATTAGTGATGGCGATATTTTCAATAGTTGATGCACTGAGGAGGCGCAGAAAATGTAGGAGACCACATGGATGTAACCCCCTCTATCACTGACTGCAAGTAAACAGTGGCGAGCGTCGTGCCTGGTCACGTGACTGAAGGTTGCGCCCTGATTGGCTCACCTCCCGATCCAGCAGGGAACCAAGCACGGAAAATAGCACGAGACCTATCATGGAAAAGGGATCGTCCATAAACCACGTAATGTTTTGAAGGGGGGTTAGCTCTAATGTCTACATGCTGTTACATGGGGGAGGGTGGGGTACATCAAAGTGTTACGTAACTAACACAGATCTTATACTCAAATTCTAATGTTAAAAAATAATATTGTTTGTGTGTTCACCTTTGATAAACATTCTTATAGATAACTTCCGAATACTTGTGGCGTTGAAAATGGAAGTTTAGCACTTTTTGTCTATTAATATTTAGAATGCGCTTAGGTGTTATTGTCTGCACAAGACTAAGAATTCCAAGCACATTCGAAAACACATATTTTCATGCGCATGACAGTGACATGTTTATACTCACCGCACTTGTTTAAATTTGTCCAATCTACTGACCCCCTCACGTGCTTTTAGTTGGATAGCAGCTGTCAGTTGAAGCGGCCATAATTTATAAGTATAGTTGAGTTTAAGTGTAATTTAAATTCCTACAGCACATTATTTTACATAGGCAGTGAATAATCGCTTTTGTTTGTACAAAAACAAAAATAGTTTCTTCAAAAAGAAGAGACTTGTTTATTGCTTGCGTATAAAAAGCTATATCCAGAAAAAAAAAGTGGAAGAGTCTCAAAAAGATGTATTGAAATGTAAGGTAGGTGAATTAAAGCCTATACCTTTTCCATTATGATAAATTAGTGTGTTTGTATATAAATGCAACTATCATACTGTAACGTTATCATTGTGTTGATGATTTGATTATTTAATTGCCCCGCGATTGGGCGACAATTGTAACGTTATCGACGATTTTGATAAAGTAATTGCCCCACTTTTGGGCGACAATTATACCGATATCGATGATTTGACGATGTAATGTCCCGCGATGGGGAGCCTATTCTGGAAAGTTTGATATTGATAAAACTGTTTATGTTGTACACTCTTTATTATTTATTTATTTACACATTGATGAAATTAAAGTCTGTATTGATTGTGATCACTTATACTTTATGTTTACGTCTACTCTCTCTCCTTGACCGGCACCTTTTTTTTACGTCTACTCTCTCTCCTTCACTGGCACATTCTGTTTACCTTCTACGTATATTTTTCATTATATGTGGATGTGTCCCTTGCTTGTATATCTCGCGACGCTGTCAAGAGTAACCAATCAGGTATTTCTCTTCAACAGGTGCAGTGAAAGCTAGCTTCCTATTGGATATAGGGAGCTGGCTTTTCTCGCTAGTTTGTTAAATACTGCGGAGTTATATTTTGAGAAAAGTAAACAAGTTTTTCTAGTGAAATCCTTTTACGGACTATTCTGCGAAAACGCGTGATTCTCCATGGATGAAGTAAAAGGATAATTTACATAAGATACTTTAAAGAAAACTACCTTCATCCATGACTTTTTTAAATATATGAGAGCAGTCCAAAAATCAACTACATTATAATACAACCGCTACGGTGGCCGCATTGTCTAAATTTTCATTCTCTAAGTAGACTAACGGCCAATGTTGGGGAGATGGGATTCGATTACTAGTCAGATCTTCTGAGGGTTGCTTTTCTTAAATGATTTCCCGCTCTCCCTCCATGAAAATGCTGGTGAGTTTTATTTAAAATCCTACCTTTTTAGTATACATTTTCTAGGATGGTATAGTCAAATTGTGGTTATTTTAGTTATTTTTTATTACATTTATCTAATTGAGTAGAAATGAGAAAGGTAGAGTTTTAGAGGTAATCTACTCTCAGTAACATGAAGAGAGAATATAAAACCATTTAGGAAAAGCCGCTCAATTTAGAAAAGTTGTATGCCTAGAATTGTTTAAATAGCTCTCTATATGATGATAATATGACTATCAAAAAAGTGCACAATAAAGTTATGTAACACAGGTTGGGGGGAGGGGGAGGGCTAGGCTAAATGTCTACATGGTGTTACATGGGGGGAGAGGAGATAAAAAGGTAAGAAAAAAGTATCACGTGGTTTATGGACGACCCCAGAGCAGCAGGCTATCCAGCATCTGAACCATCAGTGACGTCATTCTCTAGCAGCGTGCCCTGCTCAACACCTAGCAAGCGATCTAGCAACTAATCATGCACCGTGTGTGGCAGGCTTTAAATCTATAAAGTAAAACGTCGCTGGAATAGACGCAGTCCCTCGACGAGCGGTTAGCGTTGACCGACACACCTTTCAACAAGAAAGTGGCTAAAAACGAACTAGACAGTTTTGTCCACGTGCCCTCAGATCGGGTCGATGGGTTAACCTTGCTATAATACCAGTGTTGGCATCAAAGCAACTTAACCTAAGGAGACCTAACAAGGATCCTGAAATTTGCACCTGCATTATTCCATAGAAAAGTACAAAAACCAAACTTTAAAGTAAAAAAAAAACCTCCTGAGCAAGGATATAATTGGATACAACCTCGGCCTACCGGGTCAGAGGTAGGCGTGACGATAGCTTCTCTAGCTCTGGAAGTAAAAATATATTAGTATTCCATGCCACCTCTATAACATACAAAGCGACAGGTATGGTATGTGGTTGAATCACGCAGTTGTTTAACATGCTACGTACAACTACGGGTATAAAAATAAAAAATAACTACAAACGGTGATAAAACAAAAGTGGATATAATATAATATGGAGAATGTTCTACTTCTTTACACTTTACTCGAGTAAAAATACTTTTTCGTATGCACCGCGTCTTACTGCCTGCATCCATATTTACATTAATGATGTATGAAATAAAATTATATAAGTTAGAGGAAATGCACCCTCATTTTCATGGAGATAAGTGTTGGACGCTGATGAGAAAACACACATACACACGCAGTACACTCGATCAAGATTTGAACCCCAATATTCCCGTCATCAGCAGTATAGTCTCTTGAGAGGATGGTCCAACGTATTTCATCCAAGGGGCCAAATCTGATTTTCAGTTCGAACCACGGACCGAATATATATTTAGTAGCTTAATCATCCATGAGCGAGGGGAGAGTTTAATTTTGGGTGGGGGATTAAAAATAACTGTATGTTTATGAAATAAACCCTAAAAACATTGTTATTTTATACAGTAGCTGTGAAAATGTATGTGTTAGGAAAGCATTTAACAAAAATTTTTTTAGAGACTTTCTACACTCCAGTTCCCGAGTTAATTTTAAAAAAAAAGTATACTCTTTTAAAAGCTATTTAGAATAGTGCTCACCTCGAAATTTTTGAAAATTGGGTGCCTCGAAGCTATTTTAAGTAATGCTTACCCATATTTTTTTTATAAAATAGATTCAAGGGAATCTATTTGAAGTGGTCCTATCCCAGAAAATGTTTAAATTTTGATGCTCCTAGAGGCTGTTTATAGTGTTGCTCGCTTGATTCCCCCCCCACCTTTAGAAGCTATAGAAAGTGATCTCTACCCAACACATATTTGAAAATTGAATGCTTCTATAAGCGAATTGGAGTGGTCCTATTTTGGATTAATAAAAACAATTATATACATTAAATAATATACTTGAAATGGTCGCCTTTGGTAGTTTTCAAAAAATTGGATGCCTCTAGAAGACATTTTAAGTGATATTTGCAAGAAAATTTATTGAAAATTAAATGTGTCTAGCAAATTTTGAAATGTGAATGCCTCTAAGTTATTTGAAGTTTGCTACTAGCCATCTTTAAGCTTCATATCAAGAACTTTGGAACATTTCGGGGGTGAAGGGGTGGTGGAGTTTAACTCCATAACCCCGCCCCCCCCTTTTCCCTTTACAGCCATGAGTAATCCCACCAACTTAATATATGGCTACAAGCAACACTTGATAAAAAAATGCAATAGTTATATTTAATTGTATTTTTGGTTGGTAGAATCTTTAAAATGTTACTGCCAAATACGTTTATTAATCTCTTAGCAATGTATTATCAAATATGCACTCACACACTTTCTCTCTCTCTCTCTCTTTCTCTCTCTCTCTCTCTCTCTATATATATATATATATAATTATATTAGTCAAATAAATGTATAATAAAATGCAATAACGATCTTTTTAACAAAATTATTTTTATTTGAATCATTAGCTATTTTACATCGGACATCCTTAAATTTTCGTTCAGGACACATTTTCAGTGAGTGTGGTCCACATTTGGCCCACTGGCCGTCAGTTGGGCCACACTGTCGTGGACCATTCGACCACCAAAATACTATTCAGTTTAAAAGCTATATTGGCTTTGTCGAACTATGGCTTCTGCAGTTGTCCTTTTTGACAGAAACAAGATATGTACAGAAATAAATAATTCTAATATATCTAGACTTGTTTAAAATTTGAACTATTCTATCATTTGTATCTATTATATATATATAAAAGAAAAAACAATTCTATTATACTATGATTTTAGCACCGCATATTAATACCCGTTCAAGTTATACGCATATATGCTAATTATGATAGTGAGTTAGGGATGAGGACGGTTGAATTTAGAGGAAGTGTAACCACATTTGCGTTGAGGTAAAGTGGAAACGCTTTTGAAAAAACCTCAATGCACCCCACCAGGATTTAAATCCCGATATCCCTGTGATTGGCAGTCTAGTCTAACACTAGAGAAACCCCTTAGATCATGCGGCCACTGAAGCAGGTATGTATGATCTTCTTCCATACGTTTTGTGATTTATGTTCAATAGCCAAACTTTAAATTACAATTTCTGAAAATGTCTAAAAGTGACACATCTTCTTCTGATATGTACCCAAAGGTGTAAATGCCAATAGAATACACTACTTTATTTTGTAAGGCTACATTTTATAAAATTCAAAGCAAGAAAGAAAATGGGCCGGTTTCATAGACTGAGTACGCCTCAAGTGCGGCGCTATACTAATTACAAGATTCCTACTTAGAACATAATGGAATGGGCCAGTTTCAAGCCCATTTCATTAGAGTTTAGGTAGGTGTCGTCTTATGTTTAGTATATCTCCGCACTTGAGACGTACTCAGTCTATGAAACTGTCCCAATGTGCTTGTGGAGTCTTAGATCTACCATAATACTAAAATAAACTACACTATACTATTATTATTATTATTGTTATTATTAGCACCGCGTCTTACTACCCATTCGGGTTGTACACACTTACACTAGTGTGTAATGGTAGGGTGATTGTGAGATTAAATGTAGGACCTACAGTTTAACGTGGAATCAGAACTACGGTGGAGGCCTGACATTCCTCACATTTACATGTTGTGATTAATACACGTCTAGTCAGGAGTGAAGGAAGGGTTTGGCAATCAAATAAATCTGTGCTGGGACCAAGGATTGAGCCCCGGACCCCCAGCACAGAAGTCCGACACCCTACCCTTAGACCACTAGGTCATCACTATAGGCCTACTATTATACGCGTGCATAGTAGCCTCCACTCCTTCCACCCTTGAAACTTCGTTCAGCACTTGAAAAGATGAAATTCTAAAAACAAACATAATAGATATTAAATTATTATTATTAGCACCGCGTCTTACTACCCGTTCGGGTTATACGCACTTACGCTAATGTGCAATGGTAGGGTGGTTGTGAGATGAAATGGAGGACCTACAGTTTAACGTGGAATCCGAACCACGGTGGAGGCCTGGCATTCCTCACATTCACAAGTCGTGATTAATACAGGTCTTGTTAGAGGTAAAGGAAGGGTTTGGCAATCGGATAAATCTATGCCTGGACCGAGGATTGAACCCCGGACTCTCAGCACAGAAGTCTGACACCTTACCCCTAGACCACCAGGTCACCTGGTATAGATATTAAAGGAAGTGTTTAAATAGGAGTGACATACCAATTTTTCCTAGACAGTTAATTACTATACCATTTCCCCTGACAATTCACACATTTACTAGATAACAATTCCCTGATACTTGCAGGTTTTCCCATCCCGAGGCCAGCCTGTACTTGTCGAAATCGGAGGGGGGGGGAACTATGATCGGATTACAGTCGGGTGTAGTGGGGAATTGATTTTTACGAAAGGTATTTATTACGGGTTTTTTCTCATCTAATCTCCTTTCCAATAAAAATGTAGGTCCTCTAAAACTACACTTCTAGTCATTAAACACCTTAGATTAAGAACCAATTTCATAGTCAGCTTGAATACGCCTCAAGTGCGGTGGTCTACTAAATTTAAGACGACACCTACCCAGAATTGAATGGGTGAATTTGGTCCATTCCATTCGAGTCTAGGTAGGTGTCATCCTGTATTTAGTATAGCACCTCACTTGAAGCATACTCACGCTGATTATGAAACTGGCCCAAAGTCATATTAACCAAGGTGTTTTAGTATGGACATACCGACTTAAAAAACGAGTCACAGATTCGATTATAAGTATATACTAAAAATGAATAATTATTTAAATTTGTGTCTCTCCCTTTCACAGGGATGAAATGACGGCCGAGAAACTTTGTGTCGTATTACCTAGTCATGTTAGTGTGTAAATATTGTGCCGATGTAATCAGCTGGTTCAGAAAGTGCACATTAAATACGTGTAGTAAAAAAAACTTATGATACAAACCTATTAAGAATTTTTTTAAATGAGCTTATTCGAGAAGTTATCTCGTAAAATATTTGCACAGGCGCAGAAAGTTTAAGGAAAAGCTTATGCAGGCATAGATAGGCCGCAGGAACTTAACTTGGGTGGCGTGAATTTAAAATCTATTTATTTTGTTCGGAAACCATTTGGTATAATCTTGAATAACTACATTTTGTTCTAAAATTCATATCAAAATATACCTTGAAAATAATATGTTCATTGCTATATGAAATATACTACCATGGTTAATAAAGTTTTAATTATTATTTATAACTAAAACATCTATAAACTATCATATTTATAGCAATTAAGAAAGTTGCCAACAAAAGAATATGTTTTTAAGAACAATTCAAAGCTAGCTTGAACATTCTTAAATGCCATTTTCCATTAGAAAGCCACCTTTTGATTAATTTTAACTGCTAAAAAGATTGTGCGTACTTTCTCATAATATTCTAGTCTAGTTTGCAGGCCAATTTTAAAAATCATTAATAATTAAACAAACCTTTAGTGAGGTTTGTTCAGAGAAACAAAACATTATTATGTTACTAATACGAAACACTACTTAAATATGATTTTTGAGCCAAATTGCTACTAACAATTTAAAAATATTAAAACTTTTCAAAAACTAGTCTTCAACCAACTACGACCCGCTTCGATGGCCGCATGGTTTAAGGCGTCCCTATTGCAAAAGACTATACTCTTTATGACGGAGAGATCGGGGTTCGATCTCCGTCTGGTGTACTCAGGGTGGTTTTAATACATTGTTTTCCACTCTCCCTCCACACAAATACGGGTACACTTCATCTAAATTCAACCTTCCACATTCCTAGAACATTAAAGTAACTAGTATATAGGCATATCATTCGAACGGGTAGTAGTAGTAATACGCGGTGCTGATATTAAACTAGTTCTTGAATGATTTTTACCCTGAAAAACAAATATAGTGTGTTACTTGTCATGTCAAACCCTCCCCAGATCTCCCTATCAAATTAAGCACCAATTTTACTGGTAGTTTGCTAATTCGCTAATATGGTCGTTCACAAAAGTTTTTATTTACCGTGTCTTACTACCCTTTCGGGTTAAAGGCCTAGGTAGCCTACTAATTACACTCTAAGGTGTTAGGGATTAGAAATATTGAACCTAAAGGAAGTGTACCCGCTTTTGCCTGGAGGGAGAGTGGAAAACCATTCCAAAAAAAACACCTAAAAACACCCGGCCGGCATCGAAACCCAATCTCCCCGTCTTCGGCAGTCTAGTCTATTGCTTTTGTAGTGCCTTAGTCCATGCGGCCACCGAAGCAGGTTACACATATATAATTAAGCTAATATGGATGGACTAAGTAAGGTAGAATTTAGAAAAAAGGTGCCCGAATTTGAAAGGATTTAGAAAAACACACCCTTATTACACTCATTCGAGATGTGATCTCCAACCTCCCGGTCATAGATAAATTAGACTAAGCTCCGTAATGATAAAACCATACTTATCTCCTTGCTACATCCATTTCTCTTAGCAATCCCATATAAATTGAATAAGGGAATAAGGTAAGTAAGTAAGCGTCGGGTATGGCGAGGAGATAGGTATGGCTTATCATTACGGCTCTAAATGAGCTTGGCATTTAGAATGAGACCCCACTTGCACCAATCTGTTATAGTTTAATGAAAATACTCCGTGGCTTGAGCCCGTGATTGAGCTATACCAACCGACATTTGTGACTGTGTCATGTGGTCGGCACAGCGAGCCTAACGGCCATTAATCTCAGTTTTCTAAACCAGCGTTGCTACTTATTTACTCTAGTAGCTCCTCATTTGCCCTTACGAGGCTAAGCTTGACCTCGTTACAGGCCCTATATTTTATAAAAAAAATAAATCTGGAAGCGCTGGGGATCTAACCTAGGACCTCTGTAGTTGTAGCCAGGAACTCTTACCACTACACTACAAAGTCAGTCGCTTAATAATGTACTTAATTCAGTATTTAACTAAGAACGTAGACATCGCTTTTGTGTTTGAGGCACTACGACAGCCGACCTTCTATCAAAGTCCTTCAGGAGCTTATAATCGCGGTATTCCGTTTCTATAACACCGTCCTCGTCATTATCTGCTATCATCACTTGCCAGATCATTAACAAGGTTCGTCCTTTACTTAACCCATTAACATAAGGGACTTTTTCTCCCATCACGTCTTACAACTTGTTCGGGCTGTGGACATTTAATTACGTTAATGGATCAGCAATGAAGAATGGTATAATCTAGAGGAAATATACCCACATTTTTAGGGTGTGTGTGGGGGAACTATAGGGGGGGGGGATCACCCTTAGTATACCCGGCCGCGCCCCAGCCTCCCCATTAGTAACAGACATGACTCGACGAAACTAACATGTAAGTCCTTCTTACACCGCAGATAGCACGCCACTCATGTAGATGATTCAGCTCCAACCAGGCCTGGTAGTGCGATAAGATGAATTCTACTTAAGGAAACAGTAAAATTGAGACCAGTGAAACAATTTACCAGATTTTTTTTTTATCTATTTCAATATTTTTTTAAAAAAAATCCTAATTTCGCCGTTGTCGAGTGAAGAATATAGAAAATCGTACTTCTATGCGATTTGTGGTTCGGGCGTAATCTTGTTTCCGATGTCCCGGTCAATCAGCCGTTAGATGGGCTCTTTAGGATAATATACCTTCACCATAAATAGCCAGTTATCGTGTGCGCCACTTAATTAGGTACAAAATACGCGCTCAATACGTGATCTCTAAGGCAGGGGCTCACAATTTTTGACCGAAAGAGTCCTTGCACCAGAAAAAAGACATGCTGGAGCCTTCGTATAAATTTGTACACTAATACGAGTATTATGTATTATGAACATTCGATAACGAAAATTCGGAAAATTGAAATATTTAATACCGTTCGCCTTAGTTTGTTGTTAATAATAATTATGTGGAATGCTTGCCTCGTTTTCCTTAACGGGAGAGTGAAGGGAACGCGAGTTAAAGGGCAGTGTTTTTGCAGTTTTAATAGCAAAATTTTTTTGGGGCCAAATTTCTACTGGAGAATAATTCTCCAGTATATTATTATTGGATTTATTTTGAACAAATAAGATGTTTTGCTATTATAAAAAGTGAAAAGTGAAAAAATACTGCCCTTAATTCGCGTTCTCTACACCCCTACCTCAAGTTATATCTTATCCAGCTATGTGACTCCTGCGAAGCTGACTTCACGGCAAAAAGAAAAGATTGTGAGGATATGCACACAGTTTCACGGGGTCTATGTGTATGTAGTATTGCTAAGATAATTCGTTAAAGCCCATTAGCCAACACACTAGCGCTAAATCGTGCTAATTAAAATAAACAGATGCAAAAAAGTGTGTGCTATCTCACACAACTCCAATAAGTTTATACACGTACAATAGCTCTCTTTCATAACTTACCAATGTACTTTTTTTTTTTTTTAAACCAACCCATCTAGTGGACACGTGGTCTAAGGCATTTTGACTCTCAATAGACTGAATATCCGGTGATAAGGAGTTTATGGTTTGAATCTCAGTCAGGTGCACTTGGGGTGGTTTTCCTCCTATGTTATTAATTATAAAGCCTGTTCAGCGTAGGAATTGTTTTATGAAAGGCCTTTTTCCCTACCAGAAAGCTATTATATAGTAGGATAGTGGTAGGAAAAAAGACCTTTCAGAGAGTAATTCCTACCGTGAATGGAGTATAGTGGATTTTTCCCCCCATCCCCTATACACACTAGTGCGGGTGAATTTCCTATAGGTTATCATCCTAATCCATACACGTAGATTGTCATAAGAGCCTTGGTGTTAAACGCACCCACACGCACACCCTTTTTTCGAATGTTTTTTGTTTGTTTCATCATCATCATCATCATCATCATCATGAACAGCTTCCAGCCACAGGCTGGGTGGGTCTGCTTAGAACATAAGCCCATCCAACACCTCCCCACCAACTCTCTCCCTCCACCATGGCTCAGTCCTCTCCTCTCTCCTCCACACTCCTCCTTACTCCCTTAAACCATCTGTCCTTTAATCTTCGTCTCGGCCTCCTAAACCCCACCTTCATATCCAGCATCCTCTCCATTCTTCTGGCATGGCCATACCACCTTAGTCGTGTCTTCTCTATCCTATCTTGGACTGGTTTTTCTTCAACTATTCCTCTTACTCTCTCATGTCTCATACTGTAACATTTTGCCACACCCATCCTGCTTCTCAGAAATCTCAATTCACTAGCCTGCAGTATGCTCATCCTGTTCTATAATTACCAAAGTTTCTGCAGCGTACGTCAATATTGGTCCTTTATTTAAATAGGACAAGTTATGGACACATAGTTTATGCTCTATTACTTCTGCTTTTTAATGATTACAAAAAAACATGTTTTCGGGGCACTCCATTACGAAATGTTTGGCTACCTTAACATTATTACGTACTAAACTACAACTCTATAAATGGCTGTAATTTTTAATAAGAACATCATTAAAGTATTCTTTGGAAAATATATAACAGCCTTTATCTTATGAAACTAGTAGGCGTATACTCCATCCACCACCAACTGGGTATTTATGAGCAAATGTTTTTAGACTTTCAACTGATACTTCTTTAGTGTGAATGGAAAAAGCTAAGCCAAGTATATTTGGCAAGAGCGATACAAATTTACTCCATCCGTTAAAAGTTACAAGATCTGGCGTACGAGTTTATGTAGTGAGGTCCTGAGTAAATCTACTATAGTAGGATTTTGTATCTGAGAGTTACGAAAGTTTCTAAAACTAGTCCAATATATTTATAAGCTACATCAAGTCATGTGAGCTTTAGCCATCACTTTTAATAGATATAGTCAATACCTACAAAAATAGCACTATTTATATAGTAAGCCTAAAATGTTATCAATGCGAACAGAAAAAAATATGTTTATGTTTTCTAAAAGGTTCTCACCCGCCACAGTGGCATAGTTGGCTAACGCGCTGGTTATTGTCGAGCCAGACTGCCGAGGACGGAGAGATCGAGGTTCGAATCTCGGTCGGGTGAACTGGGAGTGGTTTTTCCTGAATGGTTTTCCACTCTCCCTCCACACAAATGTGGGTTCACTTCCTCTAAATTCAACCTTCCCAATTCCTAATCCATTAAAGTAATCCTACTTAAGCGTATAACCCGAACGGGTAGTAAGACGCGGTATTATTATTATTAAAAGGTCCTCCTTACCAGAATCCTACAATAGACTTTACAGCATTCAAACAAAGGCCTAAGCAGCGGTATGGACTTAAGATGAAATGGTAGGGAGATGCGAGAAAGAGTCTGCGTTTGTCAGATTTTATGGCAAAACTTTTTTTGGCCAAAATAAATAAAATTTTGCTCCAGTAAAAACATAAGAGTTTAATTTTCTTCGCATGGTGATATCTTGAATATCTGACAAGGGGAATTTAATGACAACTTTTTCTCTTCATTTAAAAAGTTTGTCATCTAGTGCCGCTATAGGCTACTCTTGAAAGATATTCAACTGTTTGTATCATCATGTGAAGATAATTAAACTCTATGTTTGTACTAAAGGAATATAAAAAAATGTGTTGCCATAAAAACTACAGAAACACTGGGCTTTACTTGCGTCCCCTTCCATCCCACCTTATGAAAGTAGGTCGTAGCTTTTACAACAAAGTCCTAAGGAGTCGTATGGACTTATGAAAGTAGTTCTAGGAGATTTTAAAACTTTCAAACAAAGTCCTAAGGAGATTATATAATTATATATTATATAAACAAGTCTGTTTAGTGCAAGGGGTCGCTTGGAGAGATGATAAAATAATTGGTAGGTAAAACACACCTTGTCGAGGGTAGAAACATACCTCTGGGAGGATTAACTTCTACACCAACACTGCAGGCTACAAGTTGTTACACCCGGTTAAATCACCCTCACACGACTTCATGAGACCGTTAAATTTTTAGCGCTTTAAAATATATACTCGCATGTATTAATTTTTTTTTTAATCTATAAAACTCATCAAACGCTCCAAAAATATATAAAATAACTAATTGTTCGTTAAGTAATAAATTACCGGTCTGGGGTTTAAATGCTGTGTATAATCCAAATTTAAATTGAGACAAACCGTTGACAGTCAGTATTTAAAAAAAAATTTCTATCAAAAATAGCGTGTAAGAGAGCAACAAACTTATGTATCCCAAATAAACTAACGATCATTTTAAATTAAAAACTCACATAAGCTCAACTGTCTTAAAGAGTTAAGGGTCCCGGGTTCCATCCACTGCTTCGTCAACAGACATCCAATTAGTGAAAGTGAGATTTAACCTTTCACAGTTATGAGTTGCCGGCAAGAAGTTTGTTATTGTGTTTGCTCTAAAGTTAAGTTAGTCTGCAAGTTGTGAGCTGATAATAATCCGTTAGTTTATAAAGTGCAAGTTAAATACCCCTAATAAAAACCAACGAACATGGCTGCTGAATTGAAACTTCGCAACACTGGTCAGAAGCCCGTAGTATGCCAACTCGTGTCCTACCAGATACGGCGGTAATGTCTTCCTTCGTCAAAATAACAGTAATAAAGCCGTAATGGCCTCATTGTGGGCTGCGAAGGATTTTGTGGGGGTATTAATTAAAGCCGAAAACTAAATCCAAGCGGCCCAAAGTAGCATAAACCCATTAAAAACAAAACCACACAACCATAAACAGATTAGATTTCTGTAATCACTTAATAGAGCTATGACGTCAATAGTTGGATGCGGGCAGGTTATTAGTGGTATTATTCGATAAGCTTATGCACATAAATTTGTGGAAAATGTTCACTGAGGTTTTATGCACTATTCAATGCCAGATCACAGATTAAGCATCAGTACAAGTCCACCATTACCCAGAACAAGAGCGTGTGTGACCCAATTTCTTCACTCCGGATGAAGATGCCAATCTGCATTGAAATATTTCTTGTTAAAGATTGTAGAAAAACTAGGATTAAAGTGCAATGTTGTAGCACCACAACATATTATTATTATTATTATTATTATTATTATTATTATTATTATTATTAGCACCGCATCTTACTACCCATTCGGGTTATACGCACTTACGCTAATGTGTAATGGTAGGGTGATTGTGAGATGAAATGGAGGACCTACAGTTTAACGTGGAATCCAAACCACGGTGGAGGCCTGGCATGCCTCACATTCACAAGTTGTGATTAATACACATCTTGTCAGAGGTGAAGGAAGGGTTTGGCAATCAGATAAATCTGTGCCGAGACCGAGGATTGAACCCCGGACTTCCAGCATAGAAGTCTGACACCTTACCCCTAGACCGCCAGGTCACCCACAACATATTATTTTTCGGTTAGTGTAAGTTATTCATCACAGAGGTTATTAGCGGGTTAATCTAAGGTGCATGGATGAGGAAGGCAGCCTAGAGGCAGTAATACTTCATCAAAGTGGATAGGGAATGGGGAAAGCCACAATGCTAATTCACGTCATGTGGGAAAAAACAACAACTGTGCAACCTGTCCAGAGTCGAACCTTGACCTTCCCATCACCATCAATCTAATGTATCGTAGCCTGACCCCTACGGGGAGATTGAGGTTCGAATCCCGGTCGGGTGTACTGAAGGTGGTTTTTCCTATGTGGTTTTCCACCATCTCCATGTAAATGTGGGTACACTTCCTCTAAAATTCAACCTTCATCATATTAGTGTAGCTAGTATATATTTGTAATAACTCGGAGGCATAATAGGATACGGTGCTAAAAAAAGGTTTGGACGGTTGCATCAAAATTTATCATAATTCGGGTAATTTAAAGTTGGGAGTGTGAGATAAGGGCAGTGTTTTTGCAGTTTTTTTTTAAATAAAACATTTGTTTATCAAAAATAAATAAAATGCTCCAATAGAAATAGAGATTAATTATCTTCACATTGTGACCTCAACAGTTGTTGAATATCTGTCGAGGGTGTCCTGGGACTTTTTTTCTTAATTTAAAAAGTTTCTCATCTTATGCCGCTATGTTCATGACAGATATTAAAGAACTATTGATATCACCAAGTGAAGAAAATTAAACTACATGTCTCTACTAGAGCAATATCTTATTTATTTTGGCCAATAAAAGGTTTGCTATAAAAGCTGCAAGAACACTGCCTTTAACTCGTGTTCCC
Organism: Timema bartmani; assembly: GCA_902151455.1. NCBI lineage: Eukaryota > Metazoa > Arthropoda > Insecta > Phasmatodea > Timematidae > Timema > Timema bartmani. The sequence continues at coordinate 41,448 of CABFWB010002350.1, forward strand.
TATATCCCCACCCTAAGAGTAGACACATTGATTTTATACACATGTGTGCACAGATGGAGCTAAATCGATTGTATCAATTTTAACTTATATTTTAGAAAATGAGATGGGCCAACTTGATGTACTGTCCGTGATTTCTAACAAACTACGAGTACTTTCGTATATCATTATAAATACGTCAATTCATGCGAGTTGCGGCTGTCATTTTTATTAGATGTCATGGTGGCCTCCTGATTCCGAACAATCCAGATTGCGGACACGCCATGTTGCTATGCCATCCCGCCCCTAATTTGATAATAGGGGTGGACCACGGGGGCCTAGCAGTCTTAAGTTCTTTCAGCCTCGTCAGTCTTAATTTAACTAAATTACATACACGAGTATTTCTAGGTTAGGTTATGTCAGGCTAGGTTAGGTTAGGTTAGGATAAGCTTGGTCAGGAGGAAATCCCCGGTGGCTGGTGGGTGCTGCCAGTAGCCCCTTCCACCCGTGTCACCGCCCTCACGTAGGAATTCCCGCGAGTTGCTCTTTGCCTTGTTCTCAATCTGGACTGTTCGCAAACAGGATACAACCGATGTCATTGCCGATAAAATAAAAACAATATCTAGATGACATTTTTATCACCTAGTCTAACTACCTGTTCAGGTTATACGCATATTTGATAGTTACTCTAAGGGAGTAGGGATGAAGAAGGAAGCATTTTAGAGGATCTACCCGCATTTTCATGGGAGGGTGGGAAACCATTTAGAAAAAACTACCCTCAATAGACCCAACCGGGATTCGAGCCCCGAACTTCTTGTTATCAACAGGCCAGTACAACATGAGAGTGAGGACTTAGACCATTTGGCAACTGAAGCATATTTTCCCCCCTTATTAGAATTACTAGAGACTATAGAGCAAGGTAGACTAAGTGAATAGAATGGGCTACATTCCACTTTAGTCTAAGTAAGTGTCATCCCGTATTTAGTATAGCACTGCACTTGAGGTGAGTGAAGTCTGACTAGGAAACTGGCCCATTCCATTCTGGCCTAAGTGTCGTGCTGTATTTAGTATAGCACTGCACTTGAGGTGAGTGAAGTCTGACTAGGAAACTGGCCCATTCCATTCTGGTCTAAGTGTCGTGCTGTATTTAGTATAGCACTGCACTTGAGGTGAGTGAAGTCTGACTAGGAAACTGGCCCATTCCATTCTGGTCTAAGTGTCGTGCTGTATTTAGTATAGCACTGCACTTGAGGTGAGTGAAGTCTGACTAGGAAACTGGCCCATTCCATTCTGGTCTAAGTGTCGTGCTGTATTTAGTATAGCACTGCACTTGAGGTGAGTGAAGTCTGACTAGGAAACTGGCCCATTCCATTCTGGTCTAAGTGTCGTGCTGTATTTAGTATAGCACTGCACTTGAGGTGAGTGAAGTCTGACTAGGAAACTGGCCCATTCCATTCTGGTCTAAGTGTCGTGCTGTATTTAGTATAGCACTGCACTTGAGGTGAGTGAAGTCTGACTAGGAAACTGACCCATTCCATTCTGGTCTAAGGGTCAGTTTCATAGTCAGATTTAGTACGCCTAAAGTGCGAGTCGATACTAAATACAGGACGACACCTACCTACACCAAAATGGAATGGGCCAGGTTCGCATATGACGTCTTGTATTTAGTATCGACTCGCACTTTAGGCGTACTAAATCTGACTAGGAAACTGACCCAAAGTGTATGGTGCAATTGCCATACACTGTACAGTTTGTCATTGCTGGTAGGAATATATTGTTCTGTATGTGCTCTAAACCTACTGTACCATCGTCCCAAGACTACACCATATCCTCAGTGGTCACCGATGGATGGATACGAAATAGTTGGGAATTTACCCACTTCGGCGGTGGAGTGGTCTAAATCAGGGGACTTGATCTCTGAGATATTTAAGATAAAAGATGTTGTTATATTAAGAATAAACTATCACCATTTTCACTATGGATTGTGTATTTGTGATTTGCCATTTTTATATAAATAAATATGTTTCTTCTAGTTGTTCTGTTCCTAGCTATACATAATGTAAAGTAAAACCAAGCTAATGACATAATTTGAAGTCTGACTGGTACCTAGTAGGACTGTTGATGATGATGATGGTGGTGGTGGTGATTTAGACTGTATGGAGAAGGTGATATGGGGATACATTAAGCAATCAAATGGGGTTCTGTAGCCGTAAAAATGTTAAGAGCCCCTGATCTAAAGGCATCACTCTTGCAATAAAATGAGCTTCCGATGACTGGGAAATCAGGGTTCGAATCCCGGTCGGGTGAACCAATGGTGTGTTTTTCTAAAAGGTTTATAATTATTCTCCCTCGGCACAAATTGGAGTATATTAACTTTAAACTTTCATCCTCAGCTTTATACCCTCAGTGTAATTAAAAGTGCGGATAGCGCGATTGTGTAGTATGCCACGTTGGCAAAAAAAAAAAATAGAAATCAAAATATATAGACCAAATAAATCGTAAGCCAAAAATAGGTTAACATGCTATCAAAGAATAGATTTGTTTCTAAGTGCTAAGAAGTTTACTGAAATAATTATGTGTTTTTAAACTGCATGTTAAATCTCCCGTCATCATAATACCGGTAATAAGCTCACTAACCTGAAGTATAATGACTGAGTTGTGAGTATTCCCCCCTCTCCCCACTAAGATGGACTGATTGTAAGTCTGACTTCAAATACAGGTAGCACTGGTTAGCTCTCCGGTGGTACTTTACTTTAATCATTGATCTCTATAATATAACTGGATGGACATACACATGCACATTCCAAGGACAAAGGCGTGACGCTCAAGTGTATCATGAACGATGTCAAATTGCCACATTGCCTTATATGTGTGTAAGAGAGAAAGAGATACCCGAAAGTTTCCTTCTCTCTTACACAATGGTATGCCGACGACAGCTCGAAAATTTCAGCCACAGATGTCCATCCAGTTATATTATAGAGATCAATGACTTTAATACGTGCCCGTGCAATGCATCATTACACCTTAGATATTCGCTTATCCATACTGAAGGAAAACAAGTAAGAAGGCTATATATAAGTAGTCTCAACAATCCTTTCAACCCTAACCGCAGTCAGCTTTGAAACGTAACTAGTGTATACATGTTGTGTTCTTGGCCACTTTTCTCATAATACACTAAAGTCATGCTTTCATTGTGCGCAGAGTCCAACAATCCACCATTACTATTCGCATTTAATTACACTTATAGGCTACAGATTAGAAAACCTTTAAAGACAAAACTACCCTCAGTACATCCTGCCGGGATTACAAACATCAACCTGCCAATCAGCAGTCACAGACAAACCCGATTAAATGAACCTGACAGAATACTTGTTCACCAAAGAGGGTGACAGCATAAAAACCTATAAAATAATACTAAAAGTATAATAAATTACCATAAAAGTTTACAGAAAAAAAAGTGTATTTTCTAAAATGTCCTTCCATACGTGTTCTCACTGTAACACTCGTTTCCTTACACAGGTCTAGTGTAAGTAATCATTCATGAGGACCGCCATTTTGAATATGAAAGTGGCCCAGATTGCTAAACCAGTGACGACAGCGAATGTCCCGTGGATTCTCGACTAAACGGCAGGTGGGAGTGATGACAGTTGAGTGTCCATAGGAATTACGAACAAACAACAGGTAAATGAGGTGTTAACTGCATCAAAGACTATCGCAAACCCACGTCACAGGTAGTTTCCAAAGCGAGTTCGTGAATCACCCTCGCATTTCACACTCGCACCTTTTAAAATAACCGCTTTCATTGTCCCGATAAACAAATTGACAAGAGAATTAACGTGTCCATTCGGAAACTCTTGAAAATGTGACGCAATAGTAAAGGACTATTCGATTTCTTTGGTTGGAAAAAATGGTGTCAAACCTCTTTTATGACTTGCGGAGTATCTGAGAAGCGATGCTCTCGATAAAGGGAAAAGTTGGTCCGATGTAGGTTTATTTTCTAATAGAAAATATATTTTAAAAAACACATTGCTATTGCTACTGTCTATTGTTCGTTCATGATAATTTGAAACTTTATGACACAAGTTTCTTTTTAAAAATGTGTATTTATTCAATTTGCAAATAGAGTATGTTCGTCACTATCAAGTAGTGACATTGCTAAGCCTTAAATTAGTTCCTCTCAAAGATTGGTTAGGCTAGACATATAAAAGCTAGGAAAGCCTTAGTTTTGATTTATTAGTACAAACGAAGACAGTAGCGTAAACAGTATTGTGAAGTGGGGGAGCCTATAATGTTAGAGTTAAAAAAAAAAAAATTGGAGAGCTCAAAAATATATTTAAAGGGTGTTTTAATTGTCTGGTAAAATACGTGTGGTGGAAGAAGAAGAGTGAGAGGTTAAAAGAAAGGGAAAGGGGGAATTTTTTAACAGCGTGAAAGGATTTTTCTAGAAAAAATAATATTTTGACTAATTACGAGGCTAAAATTATTTTGATACAAAATATGTTCATCTATATTTGTATACGGTACATAAATACTACTGTAACGAGTTGCAAAACACAAAATTAATAAATGTATATTTGCATTTTCAGAAGGACCTTATCTGACAACTAGAAAAGTAATTAGATCTAATTTAAAATATTATTATTACTAGCGACTTCCGATTTTTTTTCTTCTAAAAGTCTTTTCTTGTGAAAATAGTGCTATAGTTTGAAAATTCCATTTAGGAAAGACAAACATTTGCTATACCTACTGTTCAATTATGGTACTATATTGTGTGTTTTAGGACCAGCATATAAGTGATCATAGTCATTATTAATTTCATTTCAAAATCAATTTCTTTTATTATAGTGCTGGCCAACAGTAGTGAGACCTATCCCAGACCAGCATTGAAAAGTACACAAATACCTTAAAAGCACGTATAATAATACGAGTAAATAAGAAAAAAATCATAGTTAAATAATATACATACTGAAGAATAGTGTTTAAAAAAAGAAGGAAATAATAGTAATGATTGAAATAGTAAGATAACAATAATAAAAAAATAAGTGAAGTGTAGTAAAAGCATAATTATTTAGAAAGCAGTAACAATAAACAAGGGGAGAAGGTAGGGATATACCTACAATGTAAATTTATTCAATTTCAGGTACACCTTATTCAAAAACTACTGTAGAAAGACAACTAAAAACTTGAATATTACAATTTTCAGCTCTTTATCTAAAATGTGATCCACTTTTAATACAATTGGTTGGTATTTGTTTACACTATAGTTAATTCGAAAATTGAAAAATTTAAGATTTTTTTTGAAAAATTTTACTTCAAAATATTTTTTAATGTCTACAAATTTAAATATTTTTAAATGAAACTGCATAATATTATAAATCTTAGTAATGCGAATACGTGGTAAAAATTTTAGAATGTTTTATTATATAGATTTTTGATAAATTGTACCGGAGTGCTAAAAAATATATATATCAGAGATAAAGAGCCTTGAAGTTTTCTTTTATTTTTTAAAGTTTTTTTAACTGGTAACTAAAACATTGCAGCCAAATATTCTCGCTCTTATTGATCTTCCTGATCTTGAACTCTTCTCTTCAAATTTCTTTTTGCCTTTTTTGACTGTTTTGTGTACTGCAAAACTGCATGTTCTGCCTGTTGAATGCGAAAGGCGTCTAGCGTTCTCAACCCCTTTTTCATGTTTATTCCAGGTTGTATGCCCATTGCGATGAAGACATTATATTTACTACTTACGCCATCAATGAAACAAATAACTGCATAGAGGACACAAAATTTTAAAGTTTGTAGGCCTACAAACACAGTTTTTGGAAGACGAGCCCACACAACTGCGTTGAAACTTTCATTTGGATTTTGAGATTTTCCGTGTAAGCATTTTTTCAACAAATCTTCCTGTGCTAAAGCCCTATAGAGAGGCTTTATCTCTTCTATTACTGCTTTTGGCAAAGAATGTTTGTGCGAAACAACAATATCTTGTATAATTGTATCTTGAGAAAAGCTTTACTATCACCACCACCTAAATAGTTGACGTAACGTACACATCGATTAGTCTCGGATCGGCGGCACATGACCAGAGGGCCACCTTCATCCCTCCACTAGTTCCTTCATAATTAGCACATTCGTGTTTTTTGTTGATAGATCTATTTTCATTACTCCTGTGACAGTATTTACTCATTACTTCAACATCGACTATTTTACCTACATCACAAACAGAAGCATGTACTAAACCATTCATAGAAGTGTGATCTCTTTTTTGCCAGCCTCCACCAAAAGAAGATGTGATATCAGAAGAATTGCTATGGCATCATTTGCTGCCTTCATCATTAAACTTCAGCTATCTCACTCAAACTCATAAGAATACTCTTACTGTATTGAGCAAATTTAGTAGGTGTTGAAGGTAAATCCATAATATTGCACAACAATACTTTGCACCTCTTCCTATTGATCGTAGGCCATACAATAAGCGAGTATTATTTTCATTCAACCTACTTTTGGTTGTGTTTGATGTCATTGTACTTTCAACAAAGCTGCAACTATTACACACCATTTCCACTTATGACACAATGCCTTTCCTTTTCAAAGTGTCTTCCTGTATAATATCTCCACCGCATCCTTTACAAGAAGTAAATTTGAAGTATTTTCAAATCAATAAAAATATTACCACTCTGCACTTTCTTATGTAAACATTGAATATATGTAGTGAAATCAAGTTTAGTTTTAGAAGCACTTAGTCCCGGTCACTTGTATTTGTTGGACTAGAACTTGACTTGGTGGGCTTACTGCTAGAATCTTCAACAATACAATGTGAGAGGTTATGTAAACCATTATTGCTTTCTTTTATTTGGAGGTTATTTTCAATTTGGTGTAGCTTTACATACATTCTCAAAATAATAACGTGCTTTTTTATTATATTGATTTCCTCTGAACTTATTTTTTCTCCAAAATGTATTTATTTTTGGCATGATCACGAAAAGTTTGAACTTGCTAAGCTATAATACGACAATAACAATCATAATCAGGAATCACTATAATTATTTTGAAGTATAACCAACCAAATAAACTGAAATTCCGAGAGTTAACTAGAATTGAATTAGATAGATAGTAAAATAATTAAGAAACTAACCCAATATTAGCATTATTTTGAATAGAACACTAGGCTAAATAGCATAATAAATAAACATGAGAATTGAAATTGAAAACAAAGAACATTCGGTCGTTTAAAAAAATCATAAGAAATCTTTCCTTGTCAGATAATCTTGTAATTTGTCTTAAATTAAAGGTAAGACTCTAACGATTTAAAAAAAAATGGAATTGTTTAAAGCAGCATAAATAAAGCAGAATAATGTAAATCTAAATATATGACTATGAGGCAGAACCTCTCCAGGGTAAATTAGTGATAAGGCAGTTCCTCGAATAACTCTTTGAATTTGACTTTTATTTTATGATAAAAGTCAAATTTGAAAAATATAAAATTTGCTCTATTGATACAACGGCCAATAGGGCTGACCTTGTAAGAGTTATTGAAAAAACATAATTTTATATTACGAGATCCCCAAGAATAAACAAGATCAAGAGCAAATTTAAAATAAATTTTGCTATTAAAAATATAAAAAACAAAAGGGACATCACGATTAAGTCCACGCAAAAAGAGCGTTTGGAGCCCTAAGAGGTTTTGAATTCTGTCATAATCATAATAAATCCGGTTAGTAAAGAATTTGTTATAAGCCACAGCGACAAATTTTCGTTGAACGTTTTCCAATCTGAGAAAGTCAGTTAAGGTAATGGAGTTCCAAGCAACAGTAGTATATTCTAGCTTGGATTTAATCAGGGAATAGTACATATATAAAAAAAAACAATAAATTTTCTTTAATGATGCGGTAATAAATTTAAATAAGACCTAGTAATTTCAATTATTGGGATAATATATGGTCAACATGAAAGTGGAAGTAGAGTTTATTGTCCAGGAGAACCCCTAGATCATTTATATAGGGGGAGCGAACATGTTATCATTGACCAATTTATTTGTAAAAAATATGGGATTAGTTTTTCTAGTACAAGATATAGATTTGGTCTTATATTTATTGATAGATATTCCATTTTTAAGATACCATTGTAAAATATAATTTATGTCGTTTTGTGAGACCATACATTCTGCAGTTGATTTGATAATTTTATATAATTTTACATAATCCGCAAAGAGTAAATAACTAGATGAGTTTAAATATTTACCAATATCATCAATAAACACATTAAAGAGAAGGGGACCTAAATTATAACCTTGAGGTGTACCGCAAGGGGCTGAAGATGTGTTGGAGGTGTGTGTATCTATTTTAATAGTGAATGATCTTTCAATCAAATAACTGCTAAACCAATTTCCTGAGAGTTTATTCTTTAGGTGGTGGAAAGTGTGCTCTTGTATTATTTTTCTCAAATATCTTATAGAAAGTATGGGGGGTGGGGCTAATGCTCTAGATCTGGCCAATCGACATTATCTTAACTCTACTCTCCTGAATTCATTTCTGAGGTGGGGACACCATTAAGATGAATTCCACTACCCCCATATGATAGGATGATACGTGAGAATGATGGTGGAAAGCAGAGGGGACCTACAGTTTAATATGGGTTCCGAACCACGGTGGGGGCCTGGCATTCCACACATTCCCAAGGAATGAAAGTACACACTTTGCCAGAGGTGAAGGAAGGATTTGGTAGTCAGATAGGTCTGTGCTAAGACAGGGGCTTAAAACCCGGACCCTTAACACAGGAGTCTGACGCCTTACCCCTAGACCACCAGGCCCCCCTTAGAAAAAGTATTGAAGAGAGAAGTACTAGTATATAATTACAAACATTTGTTTTTGCCCCTTTTAGAATTATAGTAAAAGTTGTTTTAACTAATTTTAGAAAATGTGAAAAGAATTCACTATTATTTGAGTGTTTAGACTTTTCAGAAAAAAAACTTTTTTTTACTAATGTAGTATTTAAGTGAAGAAGAAAACCAGTTCGGATCTTTAGAGGAATTTTGACTAGTTATTTGAGGAATATGAGTTTTGATTTTCCTTTGTACTAATTTGGTGAAACTATCTGTGACCAAATTAACATTAGTAGTTGGGTAAACACAAGACCCATCAGCAGTGTCTAGGTCATTGTAAAGATTGAAGTAATCCCCAAGTGCATAATCACTATATGTGGTGGGGGTTGCATTATCTTTAGTAGCAATGGTTACATCTAGTGTAATCAGTAAGGGCGGATGAGCTATATCAATATTTAATAGGGATTGAGAGCTATGAGTTACAAAGGGGTGTTGGAAATGAGCAAAATCAAGGTCTAGGAGGTTAGTGCCATTATTATTAGTTCAGTTAAATTGTTCTAAACCTATTATTATATTAGTTGATGCAAGTATCCGAGTAGATTTTAATTTAATGTAGAAATGATATATATTCTGAGCATGATGATATTTACAATCAATTTTAGGGCAGTTAAAATTACCTAAGAATATTATTCGAAAGGGGTAGTTGGCCAAAGCATAATATAGTAACTATAATTATAATAACCTTATTTTAGAAAATATTTTTCATTAAAATATTCTAACCAAAATCATTCATTCTAACAACGTCATTGCTGGCAAGTGATGTTAACTAGTATCCATTGCCAACGAGAAAAAACAAACAGATATGTGAGGCGGATGAATGCAGTAACACTGATTACTATGAACTTAGTCACTATGACAGATAAAAGATAAAGTTGGTTCAAAAAGTGCACGTGAATACTCCTAAAAAAATTCTGATTTCCATAGGAATTACAGTAGAATATTTATGGAAAAGTTACTAGATTACTATAAAGTAGTATGTACCCCTACGCCAAAATATATTTTGAAAGAATATATGTAAAGCAGCTTTTACTTTTGACAAACAAAGTTTTGAAAACAAGAAAAATTGTTACAATAACAAAGAACAATTTTCAATATAAGTTTTTTTTGCTAATGCTGAAAATATTTATGTTTCAAAAATTATATTTACTTGTCATTTTTTTTTCTTTTTACATTCATACTATATTATTTATGGTTAGACAGTATAATATGTTGGACGTTCTCTCTGATGGCTGCACATAAGATACTTTTATAATATAATTTATTAATACACATGTATAACAAATAATAACTAATTTACCCCCCTCATTCCAGTCACAAAGAAAAGGAGAATCAGATAATTAAATTACTCAAATTATAATTAGCTTAGGTAGGCCTATTTGAAAACTTTCGTTACTTTTATCTAACAACTAAACAAATGGGTAATATTTTAATAACAAAAATGTGTTTATTCATGGTACTCTAAATTTGTATGTGTATATATATATATATATGTTATCTTTTCTTACCACTATTATATTGTTTATCTGATTACTAACCTACTACCCGCATTTGTGGCCACATGATCTAATTCACTAATTTTGCAATAGATTGGCTATCGATAATGGAGAGATCAGGGTTCGATCCCGGTCGGTTGCAATGAGGGCGGAGATAGACAGAATTGTAAAATTCCCTTTATTTAGGGTTCACAATTAAAATACTTTACCTTTATATGAGAAAGTAAAAAGAGCTCTACTGAACAGCTTATCCTTCCCTTAGCGATCATCCATAAACCACATTAACGCTTTTTTCTTAACTTTTTATGACCTCCCTCTATGTAACACTAAACCAACCTGTGTTACGTAACTTTTCACATCAAGAGTGAATATCATTATTCTAAAGATAAACTTTAATGACACTAAAAGAGGGGCTCAACTTTAATAACACTTAGAATCTTAAGTTATCTATGGGTATGTTTACTAACGGTGAGAACATTAACAATAGGATTCATTTTACAACATTAGAAATTAATTATAAGATCTGTGTTACGTAACAATGTGATGTACTCAAACTCTCCCCATGTAACACCATGTCGATATTAGAAGCCCCCCCTTCACAATTTCAACAGCGTTACGTGGTTCATGGATGAACTATTACAGCAAGCTTAGCTCTGAATTTAAAAAAAAAAAACGAGGTTTGATTCCCGGATTAGTGAGTTGAAGAGGTGGTTTTTATTTCGCTATAATGCCGTTTCCATCCCTTATGCCTGTTTCCTTAGATTATATAGACTATTAGTTCTCTAGTTTGTTTGTTTCCGACGCATAAGTTTCTATTATCAAAATAGTTTATATATGATTAGGCCGGAATGTACAGCAATGAAGTCGTGAACATTACTTTTACGCACCCCCTTCCCCCATTCTCCCAGTTTTAGTTGCAAGCCTTGTCAATTATTTCCACTGACGTCATTTGAAGTGAAAGTTCACTCGAATATTCTCGGACGGTTGCGCGATTGAAAGGGTAATAATTCCCCTTAATTGAACCCTCGACCTAAAGTCGACTGACATGCTTACAATCTGCTCGTGAGTTCAGTGGCGTGGCTAAGATTTTAAATAGGATAGTAAAATGATAAATAGAATTATTCCTTTATATATTTTTAAATATTAGCTCTGGAAGAGTGTTCTTCCTTTCAGAAATAAAACTATATTGAAACTAAATAATTTAAAAATAATATTAAGTGTGTTGTTAAACTCATTTTTGTTTTTTGTTTAGATATTAATTTTTACCGTATGCCTCTAAGTGACCTGTTTTATCATAAATTATATTTGACTTGATTTGATTTGAACTAATTTTCTTTGACTTTGTAAATAAAGTAAACGGTTATTTTATCTTTGATAGTAAAGTTGTTTCATGATTAATTAACAGCCCCACCCTCACCCTACTTACTCCGGGTCCCTTCCACCCTATCGAACCACCCTCTCCACTTTCCATAATAACAAATATTGTACATAAATTTAATATACTAAAATTAGTGAAGTCTTGTGTAAGTTGTAGAGGAAATTATTTCTGAAGTTTTACGATACTTCTTTTTGGACCAAGTATACCTGTTGTGACTCGCGTTTAAAAGGTTAGCATTAATACCAAATTCCAGTTGGGCCATGAGCTCCTTCATGGGAATTGTAAACAAGGCGTACTGGTGTACTAACTCGGCCCCGGCGTTTGTGGCTCTTCCTTTATGTTGGTTGTAATGTTTTCTCAAGCTGAGAGAAAAACAACTAGTGACACAACAACATGCTAAGCTAATCTAACCTAGCCTAACTTAACCTAACCTAGTCCAACCTAACCTAATATAAGGCAAAAGATTGGTGGGGCCAAATTTATGTCTACCCGTAGGTCTATTTAATGTTATAGTCATCCTGGCCAGTGAACATGGCCCAACTTAGTTATGATGATAATTGATAATCCTATTGGTCAGTGAACGTGGCCCAACTTAGCTCTGACTAAACTCCTATTGGTAAGTGAACGTGGCCCAACTTAGCTATGACAAAAATCCTATTGGTCAGCGAACGTGGCCCAACTTAGCTATGAAGATAATCCTATTTGTCAGCGAACGTGGCCCAACTTAGCTATGACGATAATCCTATTTGTCAGCGAACGTGGCCCAACTTAGTTATGACGATAATCCTATTTGTCAGCGAACGTAGCCCAACTTAGCTATGACGAAAATCCTATTGGTCAGTGAACGTGGCCCAACTTAGCTATGACGATAATCATATTGGTCAGTGAACGTGGCCCAACTTAGCTCTGACAATAATCCTCCTGGTCAGTGAACGTATCCCAACTAAGCTATGACAATAATCCTACTGGTCAGCCATCGTGCTACAAATAAGTTTTTTCAAAGTTTCACATTTCGTTACATTATGTTCATGGAAAAAATTCAAGAACTGTTTATTATCAAAACTGCAAAAATACTTGCCTTAACTCGAGATCCCTTGCATCCCACCTTAGTGATTTTTTTCAAAATGGGCATCTGAGGGGTTTTTACGTAATATATAACACTGCATAGGCCTAATCATTGTAATCCTCCTTATAAGTGAACGTGGCCCAACTAAGCTATGACAATAATCCTCCTGACCAGTGAACGTGGCCCAACTAAGCTAGGACAATAATCATCCTTATAAGTGAGCGTGGCCCAACTAAGCTATGACGATAATCCTCCTAACCAGTGAACGTGGCCCAACTAAGCTAGGACGATAATCCTCCTGGTCAATGAACGTATCCCAACTAAGCTATGACAATAATCCTACTGGTCAGCCATCGTGGTACAAATAAGTTTTTTCAAAGTTTCACATTTCGTTACATTATGTTCATGAAAAATTCAAGAACTGTTTATTATCAAAACTGCAAAAATACTGGCCTTAATTCGAGATCCCTTGCATTCCACCTTAGTGATTTTTTTCAAAATGGGCATCTGAGGGGTTTTTACGTAATATATAACACTGCATAGGCCTAATCATTGTTCGTTGAACATTTAATTCAAGGTGATTTGCTGATTATTTACTTATGAAAATTTCATCCTAATTATAATAGAATATAGGAGAATGTATGTACGATTGTGTCGTGGCATTTATTCCTTGACTCCCACGGAACGTTGGTCCAATTTATTTTCGATCGGTGACAAAACTCTTGAAAGAACTTTAATGAGATATTTCTCAACACTTTTAACTTATGGTTTCGTAATTCGAATCCGCACGACACCCTTAAATTGTGTGACATGACATTCACTCTCTATCTTGTTTCTATGTGCCCTGTACACATGGACTACGTTTTCGCAGCCTTCGATTACTCTTAAAACAACCAGCTTATCCTGCAGCGCTCAACTACGGCGTAGCTTATAAGTTATAAGTAAAGGCCAGATTGTTATGTAATTTAACATTTTAATCCTGCCAGCTGGAAATTTGAAACGCGAAATGTTGGTGAATTAGGCTGTTTTGGACTGATTTTTTTCAATTTTAATTTGACATGTTTTTAGATATTTTTCTGAATTCTAACTATTTTCGATAGATAACATAAAATTACATACTTGGTACGTTTATTTATTATTCTTAGGTATTTATAAGGGACAAGACTTTTAAATAATGTATTGCTGATTTTTATGTATCCTGTACTTTCATAAAGGAATGAGAACAAAGTCCAAGTCAGGTATGCTGGCTCGTCATAGAGGATTACAGTTGTCGTAGTTACGTAATTTTGTGTCTGACATTTCTCGTGCTGTGGAGGGACGGGAATGGGGCATTGCCAAATAGTGGCTTCAGCAATACGTCTTTTGTACGACGTGTCAGTTTGTAAACACAAGTCAAAGAGTTGTAAAATCAATAATTCATGGATCTGATGAAGCTTATTTTCACGTTGTTCTTCAACCAGGAGAAGAAACGAATATAAAGCGGCAAGGCAAACAACAAAATGACGAAAATGGAACCCAAAATGTATCAAGGAAATGTAATTTGAAGCCTGTCACAATAATACGGCGCGAAGAACGGTCTCTGAAAAGCAAACAAGATCAACCATTTTCATACGCTTAAGTGTAGTATTACTACCGGCTAGTATGTTGATATCAAACATTTAACCTTGGACAAAAAAAAAAAATCAGGAAAATGTCTAAAAATCTGGAGTGGTCTGACGTTCACTTGTTGGAGTGAGGGTTTCATTGGAAGTTTGTATTGTTTGTTTGATTTCTAAAATCAGTTATATAATGCCATTCATTTGAAGAATTCAACTATTGGGAAATTTAAGTGGTGTAAAACAAACTAATAATGCAATACAATTTGTCAAAAAAAGTTATTGTACGTGTGTATATTTAGAAAAGGGTTTTTCTATTACTTTCTTAAGAAATTTGCAACCCTAAATTTAAATTTCGTTTCAATAACATGTGTACGTATTATTAATGTGGGGAAAGTAGGTTTATTCAATGTTATATATTTTTACATTAATATATATTTTACCTGATTAAGCTACATATTTTGTAGGTTAATAATACATAAACATCCGGGCTCTAGTTATAAGATAGAACCATAATCTCATCCGCCAAGGTAAGCCTGCTTCCTTTCAGGGTAAGCGAAGTATACATAAATCAGTACAATCAACTATCATCGCGTGAACAACCAACAATCATAGGGCTTATTGGCAAAACAATAATCTGACATAAAAACTTGTCTAATTTGGTAATTACGCAGGTCATAGTTTTAAGCAATATGATGCCATATCAAGAACAGACACATGCGTAGAGAAGATACAAGTTATCTTACATTAGCAAATCGAGCAGTGATTTAATTGTAGTCTATACAAAAGTAGCCTAAAACTAAAAATACCTTTATGCATTTAAGTTTTAATTCATACAGACACACATAATTTTTTGAGAAGATCGATTTTTGGTGGGCCCGAATTTGCGTGGAGGGAAAGTGGAAAACTATTTAGAAAAAACCACCCTCAGTACACCTGACCGGGATTCGAACCTCGATCTCCCTGTCATCGGGAGTAAAGTCTATTACGAACGACGCATTAGACCATGCAGCCACCGATACAAGTAAAACAAGGATTAAACACATTGGCCGTGTAAATGAGTGTCGAATTATTCATAATAGCTATGTGCCTGGCTATTTAGTGAGATACTTTTTTTATAATAATAATG
This sequence comes from Timema bartmani, assembly GCA_902151455.1. Taxonomy (NCBI): domain Eukaryota; kingdom Metazoa; phylum Arthropoda; class Insecta; order Phasmatodea; family Timematidae; genus Timema; species Timema bartmani. Next base: position 56,963 of record CABFWB010002350.1, read on the forward strand.
TCGGCTAAGCTACCAAACTAAGTACAAAAACATCGCCGTTATGTATAGGGTATTAGTGATCGCTGATGGTCAGTACATAGTGCGACTAAAAATAGGTTATGACAGTCTAAAGGAAGTCGAACCCAGTTTTAAGAAAAAGCCATTGCCAAAGTCCATTTTCAGGAAGTACCACAAGGAAGTTGTTATCAATAGGCCTATCAGTATTAATAACGTGGAAGAAACGGGGATCAAACGCAGGCGTGTACCACGAACGAACCTATCGACATATCCCACGGTCCAAGTGTTGACTGACATCGAACAAGGGCAAACCGCATCAGGTTCATCCATGACGTCATCAGTACCTAAAAAGGACATCGCCTCTTTAGAGTAAGGGGCCTCTCAATGCAAACAATGGCTGCCTCTCTTAGCAAAGAGAAGCCAAACCTCATTTATGGTGAGTTCACAAAAAGAGATTTAAAAAAATTAATAGTAAGTTTTAACCTCTGCACCAGCTGGTTATTGGCAATTTAAAACTATATAAACTAATTAATAAGGTGTAATGGTTAATTAAAGGTTGCGGTGGATGTTTCATCCATGTAAATCAAAAGCATTGAAAGTAATGGGTAGTTTCATGCCGAGGAGGTCAACCTCACCATCACCTTCGCCCTTACCATCGATGCTCACTGCGATGTCGATGACAAATCAAACTATTTTGTTTTAACCATCGAGGTCTAGGGCGATGGTGGAGGTTTACTTGGTTGTCATTGGTTGAGCTGGATCAAGTGTTCTAAAAGCAGCGGTCGGCTCGTCAATCCACAGGCCAAGCAGTAAGTATACCTTGCGTGATTTGTTAATGTGCGATTTCCACACAGTACAGCGTGATTTCTAATTCTCGCAATAAAAGAACAGTTAATAAATCTATCATCACTACAATCATTAATTTCACGATTCATTGCATGCTACATAAAGTAAAAAGATCGGTGTTTACTAATGTGGTGTCTCCTCATTGGCAGTGAACCTTATTTGTGTGTGGGGGGAGGGGGGACGGGGGGAAGGGGCAATAAATATTGTTTTTGCAAGAACTTGCTTTCCACCCTTCCCCTTCTCCCTAACCCCCAATAAATGTTTTTAGATTAGATGTCTTTAATGTTATGTTTAGTGGTCC
>CABFWB010002350.1:87245-112162 GCA_902151455.1 Timema bartmani
AACCCGCATTTGCGTGGAGGGAGAGTGGAAAACCATTTAGGAAAATCCACCCCCAGTTCACCCGACCGAGATTCGAACCTCGATCTCCCCGTCCTCGGCGGTCGAGCTTAACACGATTAGCGCGTTAGCCAACTACGCCACCGAGGCGGGTATTGTTGTTTAATTCACCTCGATTATTGTGTTTTACGGCTGGCATATGTGAATAAACGTTTATAAGTCGGGTAGTTGGACAGTTACATGCCTGATCTTTCTAAGAAATCTTTTATTAAGTATTAACATCTCCCTCCTCCAAACCCCACTCGCCATTACTCAACAAAACTTCCCAATGCCCTCTTCGTACCACACAATTGCAAAGTTGCCAAGTAAAAAAAAAAAATCAAAACAGTTCTCAAAATATTTATATATAAATTTAATAAACTAGCTTTTAGAAGTTGGATATTTAGTTTGGTATTGTTTACGATATAATTGTTTGTTTATTTCTATATACCTAATATTAATAGTAATACCCCGCACCTAAATACTAAACAATATGACAAATCTATCGAGACTAGCTTCTGTCCCTGATGTAGGAATAGAGAAGTGGGAATCTAAAAGAAGTGATAACAAAAAGAAAATATTTGCTACAAAGTGATAGGAGTCTCAATAGGAGAAGGGAAATAAATAAATACCATATTATCTGTGAAAAAAAGCATTTATGTAAGTTTCATCATTTTGGGAGTTGGTTTTAAGTAATCAAATAATCTTGCACACTAACAGGAAAATGTTCATCTTTATTCTGTCCCGCTATCATAATAATTAGGCTATCTATAATAGCTCTTATTGCATTTATTGTAATTCATTTGATAATGTTTACGGTGTCAACGTTTTTAGGAGAGATTAGACTGAATTTGAACTTTAGAACTTGGGATGGTTCGAATTGATCCGTTCCAATTAAATAGGTGGACAGTCTCCCGAACAAAAATAAAAATATTTTTTTTTAAATCCTTTATCATTTTCTTCACATATCTAGGACGCAGCGATATACAACTAATACACATCTTTGTTGGCACCAACCGGAATCAAACCAGAGTCTAGAGACTTGTGGTCAACCACAAATCACTTTGGCCACGGTATGCAGTTGTGCTAAAAATACATTCGAGGACATTGTTTCACCCGTCCAACACCTTAGCTCAGTCGGTAGCGTGTTTGTCTATTGAGCTAAGAGTACTGGGTTCGATTCCCGGCATGGTCGAAAAACTAATCATTGGTGAAATGTGGAGTTACCCTTTCACAGTGATGAATTAATGGTCGGGGACTGGATGTTGTGCCCGTCCTAGTCTTAAGTTAGATTATAAGGAACATGGGGCTATGACAGGCCTAGCCAGCCGGTAGTGGAAAATATATGGCTTGAATATATAAATGACTCAGGCCACCGGCTGGAAACAGTAATGGATGTAAAGTAAGACATAATTATATCCATAAGAATATATAATAGTGTAAGTTGCGCTATAATATTGATGAGATAAACAAATAAAGCTTTGCCTGTATAAATATATCTTATGTTTTAACAAAAGGGTTATTTAATGGTTTTATCTAAGGGGCTGGGATGAAGAGAGTTGTTTAGAGAAGTTGCGTACATATTAGCGCGGAGAGGGGATAGGGAAAACCACATTAATAAATCACATGTAGGACCTTCCCTTTGCTCAACCAGTACACATAGGCAAGATTAAAACCTCAACCTCCCCGTCGACGAGCAGCCCAGTATATTACGAGCCTAACGCCTTTGACCACGCAAACCCCGGTGCGGACGAATAGCAACAATAAAAACTTGGATTATAGCAAGTGGTATAGGAAGGGATAGAGGAGAGAGGGGGGAAACTTCACGAACACCCAACCACGCGACTAGGGAGCAATACAGTAACCAATAAAACCCTATCCCACTCCTTCGTGGAGAAAACCAAGGTAGTCGTTAAAGTCTTTGAGGCTGCCGAGTATATATTTAAATATCTCGTGTCATTCATTCTTTTCCTGTCTACACTGACACGGCATAGCTGAGTGAACACATTTTCTCAACTGCATAATAAAAAGGTGCACTTGAAAGTATTTTGTTTATTTTTTAGCAACACACTAGTGGCGCACCTAGACGAGGGAGGCAGGCAAGAGAGAATTTGACCTCTCCCCTAATATTCAAATAATTTTAACGAAATATTAAAACTTTCCAAGAAGAACTAGAGCACTGACATGCTTCAGTGGCCACGGGGTCTAACGCGCTACTCTCGTGTTGTACTAGACTGCCAAATACGGGGAGATCGGGGTTCGATCCCAGTCAGGCGCACTGAGTTTATCCCTAAATGATTTTCCACTCTCCCTTCACGCAAATGCGGGTATATTTCATCTAAATTAAAACTTCCTAATCCCTAAACCATTAGCGTGATTAGTACATAGGAGTATAGCCCAAACGAGTAGTAAGACGCGGTGCTTAAAAAAAACTAACACTGAAAATGTGTCGATTGCAGAGGCTAAATTTTAAGATCAGACTTTTGACTTCATATTCAAAAGGAACAATGGTGCGCACATTAAAAGTGCCCTTCTAATTCCCAATAAAAAATAGACATAAATAGTAATTTCTTCGATATATTGTTTGACCCCTCTTTCTTCCAAATACAATATCTGGGTGCGCCACTGCCTCACGCTGCGCTATTCCTTACAGGAATGGCAGCTCTGAAGTTCCAAAGCCACAAAATTTAGAGTACAATCGTCATAGGAATGGAGGTAACTGACAACTAGAAAAAGTGTAAAAACTGTTAAAAGAAAAATCCAATTAAAATAAATTGTTTGTTGTGAAAGTTTTGACTGCCAAAAGTGACAACAAATTAATACATGGTCTTGAGGATCATGTTTGGCGAAGGGATACACGATGCTGTCTGTTACATACACTCCTAACGTAGACCTATATGTTCAATTAGCCTTACATTTTATTATGTCAGCCCGTTAAAAATCATTTTCATCCAATAAAGAAGTATTCATCAGGTATGGTTTGTTTCTACATGACGCAGGCCTAATTTTTATTTCCATTTATCAACCTTTTAATACGGCATTAAAAATACGACTCAAACCGATGGGCACGCATACAAAGGTGTAAAATACAGTCGTGGCTGAATTGACATGTATGCTGTTTGTATACCGATATTTTTTGTTTTCATGTACGGTGGTGCCCTTCCTTTAAATTCTTACTCATCCCTACCACAAATAATATAGAAATATGTAAATAATCCCGATTTATAGCAAGAATTAGCGCAATAATAAAAACAAAAACTATAAAACAATGGGTATTGCAATATCATCTGTGATCTTATTGAAGAAGGCCCCCTTCCCTCCCCCCACCCCCACATATCGCTTCCATCTCCCCTTAGTCGACCTAGATCGTAAACACAACCAAAGTTGCTTCACGTTATTAGATTGCAAACTTGTGAATAAGCTTGGTGAGAAAAGTTGCAACTGCCACGCCAAGCTCTATCACAAGTGTTGTATCAATGTCAAAACAGGATGTTAGCACATCCTTCAGAGGGGTTCAAGGGGAGAGATGAGGGCGAACAGGAACAGAGCTTTGCCGACTATAGTCGAATTTCACCACAGTGAACAGGACACCTAATTCTGAAACTTGCGAGAGAAAAAAAAATACTAGCGATCAAACTCGCAACTCATGATCTCGCAAATCGCAGGCTGTACTAAAACCGAGCTAATTTTGAATGGTTTCTACTGTCGTGCGAGTCGGTGTGGCGTTGTTTCGCTTGCAAATATGAGTTTTCAATCCGACAACACTGTAAAACAATGACGTACCAAAGTATTGAGGCCATAATTGAGGCGATAGGATGCCACAACGCGCCATTGTACGAGATACAACTGAAAGTAAACACTATTATTCTATTGAGTGCATCATGTAAAACTATTTATTTGGTTTTATTAAGAAACGATATTCCCCTTGTATGCATCTAAGTTAATCTCAGCGTATAACCCGAACAGGTAGTAAGACGCGGTGCTGAAATTAATTAATCAAGTTAGTCTCAAAATTTTCTCGGGTTATATAAGTAGGAGTTAAACGGTTGTAAATACTCAATTCTTTAGCTAACTAGGTAGCGTGATTGTCTGAAGATCAGGAGTTCACGAGATTGATCCCAGCTCAAATTTAATATTTTAATTTTTTGTCGGAATAAAAAACTACTTGTTGATAATGTGAATTCCATAAAACATTTTATTTTAGCCACTATTTTTAAAACCTAAATATGCCCTACAGGTTTTTGATATGCGAATAATAATTAGTATGACTAGCCTAATTTTTAAATGTGTATATTTTATGTCGTAAAACCCATTAATTTAATTTCTAAATAATCACCTACACACAAAATTTCAAAATTAATGTACTATTTTTAATTTACTACCTTGTTAAATTATTTTTAAAGAAGAATATTGTGGTGGTCTACGTAGGCTCAAATACCTTTTATACTTCTATAAAAAAATATTTACAACAAATTATATGCTTATTAATACAATAATTTAAAATACGGGTTTTGTTTTTTTCAGTCTGCTAAATAAAAATAAATTTTAGAACTGTCAAGATTTGAACACGCGAACTCTAGAATATGAGGATGTCACGTTACCAAATCAGGTAAGATAAATAACTGTTAAACAAACTGAAAAATATTAAGATATATTATTATTCCACACAATCAAATATTCGTATTGCAGGATTGAATAAAGTGTCTAAAACAATCATATTTCTTACTTCTGTAAACCTATAATTTGTACAATGGTTTATTCAAACAAAATCACTCACAAGGTTGCAACCTAAGAGGGGGATGGCGTCAATTTTGTTTTATTAGCTAGCCTATACTTTACTCGTCAGACAAGCCCTGTCTCGCACGGTGTGAAGCTGGTGAGTAAAGTTCGCTCGCTATTAGGTCGTGACGTTTTTTCGTGGCACAGATGTTTCAATATTAGGGGTTGGCGAGATTAGGGGACCAGAACATTCATTACACTCCTAGTCGGGCGTAAATAAATACAACTACACCAAAAAAAAACAAAACACGGGAGTAAATAAATACAAACACACACACAGAAAAGAAAAACAGTACTTTAACTCCAGTAGTTATGTACTAGTCCTAGAAGTATTATGTGCAAAAAGATTATTAACGAATTAATCAAAGTAGTCGGTATTGGTATGATAACTTAGAAGGAACACACTCAAATAAGAAAGGAGAGAGATGTAATTGGGCCTATAAATCTCCTCTTTAATAGTGGAGCTATCCCCATAACCCCCCCCCCCTTCTTCCCCACCTATATAAAGCCAATGGCAGTTGCGATTCCAAGGCAGGAAGACAGAGGGGCAGATTCAAATGGGGCATCCCCCCCTCCAATATCGTAAATAATTGTAATTAAATCTTAAAACATATCAAGTAAAACGATAGTTTACAGCAGGGGCCGGTAATTGGTTGATCTCACGGCAGTTTTCACTCGAAAGTGTAAGAAAACTAAATCATCATGAAAAATCGATCTTTGCGTCTTCTCGTAAATATTACAAGTGCAGTAAAATAATATTTGAGGGTGATCAAAATTACGTTGTTCGGTCATAATCGGTAATGTTATGATAAATTTAAAACAGTTTAATATGGAAATGTAAATTCAATCTATTTTAGAAATTTTCAATAAAGGTGGGGACATAAGTATTCAAGAAAAGATCAAATTTTAAGGAATAAATATAAAATTATAATCTTAAAAAAGGGCAAACTTAAAGTGGAGAAACTATTGGTGACCGCGGGATATTTGATAAGTTTATTAGTTGATTGAGCCCAGAAAGGATGTAGACCCCCTGCTGTACGGCAATGAATATTTGTTGAGTACATGGGAACAGTTGTTCATGGCCTACCCTACGACTTAGAAATTCAATAAAATGTACGTTAATTAATAAATGTATGGACGCTATGACAAGATTCGCAATCATAAAAAGTAATTGAATCCTCTAGAAAAAAAAAGTCTTGAGTTGTAGATTTTAAAAATGTCTAAATTCAGTTGCTGAGCTTTATTATTAACCTTGTTATTTAGACAAGCAAGAAAGTTGACTCAAGCAATTTTTCGTCTAAATAGGACGGCGAGTTGTAATAATTGTACTTGCACATTATTACAAATTGGGGTAAAATACAGAAATGATAGCTTCAAAAGAGTACGGTCCCTTTCCAAGTAGATTTCTGGGTTCGCCACTAGCAGATTGTAGACCTAGGTTTGTACAGTAGCCCCATGGCTTCTTTGGTGCTGACTGACAGCTCACAGCTGACAGCTGACGGCTTTGAAAAGCTACCAGAACAAATTATGTATCCCTACGCCAAACCATATGATCTGCAAAAAACATGTGTTTAGCAGCTGTCACTGCTGACAGATGACAAAATTTAGGTATATACCTAAATGTTGACTGTCAGAAGTCAGCTGTGAACTGTCAGTCAGCACCAAAGAAGCCATGGGGCTACTGTATTTTGAGATTATGACTACAACAATGGCTGGCTTCTTAGTCTAGTGATTAATGTTCCTGGATACTAATCTAGAGGGCCCAGGTTCGAATCCCGGCGGTACCATAGGCATTTTTCCTCAAGGGTAATTGTTCCTTTAGTTGCGATGGTTTGGATAGTTAGGCTTAAAATAGATTAAAGCCTCTTAATGGCACCACATAATCATCATCATTATCATCACATCATCTCATCGTGCCAAAGTAACCGCATCTCCATGGTGCTTCCAGCCTTAGAAGATTGTTTACATATCTGCCGCTTCCAGTATAAAACCAAGGATGTCTAACCGACAAAACCCTGATGGAATACGCTAGAGAGAGAAAAAAAAATCTACAACCATCGGAACTCGACAAATCCCTAGTACTTCAGTTGAAGGTTCCATATATATAAAGAGAGCGTCTTCAGGTTAACATAAATCAACAACTTCTATGAAGTCAACAAAACTTATCTAAGAATAACTGCGACAATTATGTGGGGACGTCGTCCTTGATAGTTCCATGTGTTTTTTATTGACCACAGACACATGATACATTTACCAAGCATAAAATTGTTATTGGTATTTATCTTAGCCACAAGTTTGTTAGATGCGTTGAAAGCGTGCAACACTTTTAATTCTTTAACAAATTTGAATGTGAGCTATCAGTACAGTTAGCCAAAAGAGAGTTCTTGGCTATATAAGAAGCCCAACATCGAACTCAGGCTTTCCACTCTCTATAAGTAAAACCTTTTATGGTTTATATGTTAAATAACAGGCTTGTTTGAATTAAATAGTCAAAAGCTATAATTTATTTTGTTGTTCGTCTTCGATTAGTTGTGTAAATATTAAATGTTTTAAATAATGTGTTAATTAAGTGAAATAATTACATTTTTTAACTTTATTAATCATATAACAAAACTGGGCTGGTGTGATCGATAGAGGTTCACTCCGAGATAGCAAATATCTTATAGACAGTTCAATTCTACGTAACGCCTTTCGATCATACTTGTCATTATAACCTTGGAAACTTTTGAATTCTTGTGCCTAATCAGCTGTTTTAAATTATGGCCTCTCTTATAAGCTACTGCACATCTGCGATAAGCAATCTACCTTGTCACAATGTTACATATATGGCGTGACCAAGGCTTAGAAAACCGTGGTTAAATCCCTTCCCTCAACGCCTAATTTTTGTACCTTAGGATTAGTTAAACTCGACGACAAATTACATAAATGATTTTGGCGGTATACAAGAACGTAAAGTGGATGCTTAGTGGACCGATAGTTTGGTCCCGAGAAAACTATCATTCCACCTTTTAACCTATGATGAAGCAAGCGAATCCACGCTAGTGTCCACAAAGCATCCATTTATTCAAGTTCTTGCATACGGCCCTTATTACTTCTAGACAGCGCATCAAAGCTAGATCAAACAGACGGACAGCCAACGCGCTTGCCTCTAATGACGATTGATGACGTGATAGAGTGCTCTTGGTCTAGTCCCACTCAGTGGGCGTGGCTACGCATGCGCTGTCTAGTAGTCAAATGTATAAGCATGTGCAATCGATTAAAATGACGACGCGTACAATACTGAGTCAATGGCTAGCTATAAATTGACTATTTGGAGAAATATTGGCAGTTTGGGGAACGCTGCTGTCTGAGGATTTAGTGTTGCCAACATCTTAATCATTAAATACCCTTCATGATATGTAAAACTAGATTTAATTTGACATCATTTTGAAAACATGTACTGCCATTAGAATGTGTTTAAGGGCATAAATTATTATTATTATTATTATTATTATTATTATTATTATTATTATTATTATTATTATTTACTGACGCGGTCCATTTTTTATTGATAACTGATGTTATATTATAATCTTGGAGCTATGGTACGTTTTAGAAACTTATAAAATATCTCTTACTGTCAACATTGACAATACATTTAGTAGAATTACCATAAACGCAAAACGATAGTTGTCTTAACTATTGTTTTGAATTGCAAATCACACGACTTTACGTATTTATGTAGGAAAGTAGTTAGTCAGAAACTACGTACAGAACACCAAGTTGGCTCACTACATTTTCCAAAAGTTTACATCCATACAGTAGATTTTTCTCCGTTTGTACTCATGGTGTCCAAAATTCAGCGTTTGTGCTTATAAATTACCTGAATTATAAAGATTTTAATAAACCTGGTCAATTTTTTAGCACCGCGTCTTACTCCCCATTCGGGCATACATACACGCAGGCCTACTTATTACGACAATGTGTTAGGGATGAGGAAGGTTGCATTTTGAAGGAATAATACCCACATTTGCGTGTAATATAAAACCATTTAAGAAAAACCACCCAAAGTACACCCGACCAGGATTTGAACTCCGATATCCCCATCAACAGCAGTCTATTATATTGTGAGAGTGACGCCTTAGATAATTCGACCACCAAATCGAATCCTGGTAAACTCAATTTCAAACTACCCCCACCACATTTATCCAAAAATGTATTATCTTGTTTCTGATTGCGTCATTCGATTGTGATGAGTTTGTGCTCATAACATGTGCCTGAAATACAAGTTTGTGCTGTCATATTACGACCACGGCAGCAATTTTAAGATCACCCACCACATTTTCTAAATCTAATTATTTGTCTATGCCAATTGATTGTGCTGATTTTTAGTAGCTTTTCCAACCATCAGGTAAAGGTAAAATGTACCACTAATTAACTAGCCTAAATAGTTCGTTCATGGTAGCTTGGGCCTTTTGTAACTTATGAAAAATTATATAGATTTTTTTAGCACAGCGTCTTACTACCCATTCGGGCTATACGTTCTTAAATATTTTTGTACTATCGCAATCAATGGGCAAACAGATTGCCGTATGTCAGGCGCATTTAGTATGGCTAAACGGTGACTGAGGGATCGGGGTTTGAATCCCGGCTAGACGTAGTTTCCTTTAAATGGTTTTCTTGTTCCCCATCTCCTTTACTCTGAAATAATTACCAAAATGTTGATAAGTAAGTCCGTCAAGCGTACTAGAATTCTAATATATAGTTGTATTTAGGTAGGACAAAAGGCCTTTCAAAACTGACTTCTTACTACCGTTCTAAAAGTCATTTTATCCTAATAAAATACTAATATGCTGTAGGATTCTTGTACGAATTAAGGCCTCCCAGAGCGAGCTTCCTAACAAAATCAGGGTGTAGCAAGCTTACCATGTTTATTTTTTTCCTCTAAATTACCTTTCTCAGTCCTACGACCAGCTTCGGTGGCCGCGTGGTCTAACGTGCTACTCTCGTGTTAGACTATAGACTACCGAATACGGGTAGATCAGGGTTCAATCCCAATCGGGTGTACTGAGGGTGGTTTTCCACTCTCCCTTCACGTAAATGCGGGTGCATTTCCTCTCAAAATGAGCCTTCCTAATCCCTAACCCATTGGTGTAGTTAGTACATAGGCGTATAACCCGAACGGGTAATAAGACAGGGTGCTAAAAAAAAAGGTATACTATAGCTCCAGACTGAGAACATCGAAAGAGCACAAGAGGGAGAGAAACCTAATATATTATTATTATTAGCATCGCGTCTTACTACCCGTCCGGGTTATACGCACTTACGCTAATGTGCAATGGTAGGGTGATTGTGAGATGAAATGGAGGACCTACAGTTTAACGTGGAATCCGAACCACGGTGGAGGCCTGGCATTCCTCACTTTCACAAGTTATGATTAATACAAATCTTGTCAGAGGTGAAGGAAGGGTTTGGTAATCAGATAAATCTGTGCCAGGACCGAGGATTGAACCCCGGACGTCAGCACAGAAGTCTGACACCTTACCCCTAGACCACCAGGTCACCCAAACCTAATATAAAAAACGCACCTACATCTTGTATCAAAAACTCACAGAGAAAAAAACAACTGGATAACGTGACAACATGGTAAACACGTATTGTAAATAACCCTCTTACTCTTTACAACAGTTACAATAAAACCACAGGTTTGGTTAAGTTTGTTAGGATGCAAACACAATACAATTCAAATTGAAATAGAGAGTTGTCGTTCGCGAAAACCAGCAAGCGGTGTTGCCATATGGGACTCAGAGATAACAAACAATGGTGCGCTTGTGCACTTCTGATATACTCAAAGTCAGGTCCACAGATTCGGCCTGTGTTCCTTCAGTAAGTAGCCATAGCCAGGCAAGACGCAGCTCAAATAAAATGTGTCTTATTCAACCGCCTGGATAATTATTATGTTGACATTTTAACATAAATTATTGACTTTACTTGTCAAGTTGAGGAGACATATCTGCAAGGTGAATAAATATAGAACAACCCGACACCTTAGCTCAGTCGGTGGCGTATCTGTCTACTTAGAAAAGGGTCACGAGATCGATTCCCGGCATGGCCGAAAAATTTATCATTGGTTAACTGTAGGTTTACCCTTTCAAATATATAAATTAACGGCCGGGGACTGGATGATGTGTCTGTCCTTGTCTTACGTTAGATTATAAGACATAGGAAGCTTTGACAGGCCTAACAAGCCGGTAATGGAAAATATATGATCTTGGAAAAAAAACTTACCCAGGCCTCAGGCTGGGAACAGTAATGGATGTAAAGTCTGTTCAGGGTAGGAAATTTTTTCTGAAAGGCCTTTTTCCCTACCAGAAAGCTATTATATAGTAGGATTTTGGTAGGAATTAAAAGACCTTTCAGAGAGTAATTCCTACCGTCAATGGAGTATAAATGAATATAGGACTGCTTTTTTAACATAACTGTCAGGAAAGGCCAAAGCTATCATGAAACGACTGTACCCCAGGTGTGTGATTACAAAGGGAGGGGTCAGATCTCACCTCGTGCCCTTGAAAGAAGGTTTCAAAAGGATGTGAGCCGCCCCCCTACGTCGTTAAAACACAGGGTGTGGCTTACAAAACAGTATGGTCGATATTCATATAATATTTAGCACCGCGTCTTACTACCCGTTCGGGTTATACGCTTAAGTACTAATTACGCTAATGGATTAGGAATTGGGAGGGTTAAATTTAGAGGAAGTGAACCCGCATTTGCGTGGAGGGAGAGTGGAAAACCATTTAGGAAAAACCACCCCCAGTTCACCCGACCGAGATTCGAACCTCGATCTCCCCGTCCTCGGCGGTCGAGCACAACACGACTAGCGCGTTAGCCAACTACGCCACCGAGGCGGGTGATATTCATATAGATATATACTTTTGTATGAGGGTAATAAGATGTTTCATTTCAACGTATAGTAGAAACTATGGTAGGAAGGAACTTTTAAAAAATACAAAGATTTATTTGCGGTCAACACCAGGGCCCGGATTTTAATAACAGTTCATTTTATTTTTTGTCATTTTGGATTTTTTTGGTTTGTGTCCTTTGTGGGTTATTTTAGAGTTATTTTTAAGACTTTAAAAAATAAAGTCTATGCATTTATGTTCTATAATTACTTTTTTTAATACTATCAATATTTTATAGATGCATTAATACTCAACATATAATTTTTTTAATCAGACAGTTGCCGGTATGAGAAGATAATGAATACAATAACATTGTATCCTCTTTGCTTATTTGGTTGAAATTCCTGGCGAGAGAGTATGGAACTAAGCTGGAAAGGACTGCGTTGGGAGAGGAGAGGTTTTTTTTATAAAGCAGATATTTGTAAGTCAATGTTATATTTAGCAAAATGCAAGATGTTTTTAGCACAAAGTCCTACTACCTGTTCGGATTATAAGCTATAAGTACTAATTACGCTAATAGTTTTAGGGATGAAGGTCATATTTATAGAAAGTGTACCCGCATTTGCGTTGAGGGAGAGTGGAAAACTATTTTGGAAAAACCAGCCTCAGTACACCCGACCTAGTTTCGAGCCTCAATCTCCCCGTCCTCGGCAGTCTAGCTCAACACGAAACTAGCGCGTTAGCCAANGTACACCCGACCTAGTTTCGAGCCTCGATCTCCCCGTCCTCGGCAGTCTAGCTCAACACGAAACTAGCGCGTTAGCCAACTAAGCCACCGAGGCGGGCGTCTACATTTGTATTAACTGTCCAATAGAAGGTTTAGGGAGACTATTAGTCCCATAGTCTACCCTGGCGCTACACCCCTGGTACAAGTGCAAGAGCTCATTCTACAAGGTGGTCAATGGACACACCTTTTAGAAGAGGTGTGCGCGAGTAAGCATTTTTCACTTCGAGTCAAATTTGAATGAAAAAGAGTCTTTTTTCGAGTTCGATTAATAGAGCATTATTAGTACAATGAATATTTCAAGTTAAATTTTTCTAATAGATCCATCCATAAACCATGAATAAGTACAAATGTAGTATTTTTTTTAAAAATTACATTTTTTTATGAAAAAATCTACAATCACACACATTCGGATTTTCAAATAAATTTAATTTGTAATTTTTTTTAAAAATTAGATAAAAGGAAATATTAAGGGACTCTCTTTGCTGTGAAACTATATCTTAAAATTGAATAAAATTAATTAAACTTATAGTTTTTGAGAAAAAAAAGATCGAAGATTCCGAGTAGACAATCGTATTTTTCGAGTTTTGTTAAATTGTCGAGTTGGAGCAGCTACTAAAACTCAACTCAAACTCAATATTTAGATTACTTGCAGACCCCTAACTATTAGTTACACCTACTATTAGAAAGTCGGCCACGTCCATGTTATTGACTAAGCGAATTGATATTATCTAATGAAAAGTGACAGTTGTAGTGCACATAACTTTACTGTGAATATACACAAATGTTTAAGTAACTTTAATAATAATAAAAAGCCGCTTCGGTGGCCGCGTGATCTAACGTGCAAATTTCGCAGTAGACTAGACGATGACGGAGAGATAAAGGTTCGAATCTTGGTTGGGTGAACTGAGAGCTTTTCCCAAAGTGGTTTTCCCCTCTCCCTCGAAGCAAGTGCGCGTGCACTTCCTATCATTAGCGTAATTAGTACATACGCGAACGGGTAGTAAGACGCAGTGCTAAAAAAAAATCTCCTTACCTAAATAAGACTGAAGCTCTTTACTATATTAATAGCTTACAAGACAAAGAAATTATCTCTACAATCCATTACCTATTGGTAGGCCTACTTTTTTTTTCGGTCACTACCAATTAGGTTTATTTGCATTTAAACTAATTACGCTAATGTGTTATGAATGAGGATGGTTGAATTTAGAGGACTTGTACCCACATTTTTGTGGAGGGAAAATATATTCTCAGCACACCCAACTGGGATTCAAACCCCAATATCCCCGTCATCGGCAGTCTAGTGTACTGCGAGAGTAACGCCTTAGACCAATCAACCACTGAAGCGTGTTTGTTTATTGTTCCGCCACATTGTTGGACGAATCTTTTGTAAAATCCATATGTAAAGTACCATAGTAAAATAAGTTACATGGTTCTTAATTAAATTAATAATATAATATCTGCAGTAGATTGATAGAAAAACATTTAGAAAATACAACCTTTTTTTGTGTGGTCAACAATGACGGTAAACCTATTTTACTAAGAGCCAATTTATAGGAATTGATAATATTAGTGACAATGTGTGTAGACCAGGCATTCTATAAAATTCATAGACTATAATTCCTAAGTGGTTTTAGCAAAGTATAAAATAAATTAGTTTTGCTGTTGTATTTCATACTTTTTATATGAAATTTATAGAATAACCAGTCATTATATATTACTGAGAGTAAGAGCTAACCTAACCCTACATAACTACCCTATTCTAAAATAACCTAAACTGACCAACTTAAATCCTACGAGTTAGGTGAACCTCCAAGAAAACGGCGCAAGACTTACATAGAACTGGATAAAAGAATTGAAAACATATTCTTGACTTCAAAAAGATAAAAAAAAAACTTGAAAATAAGTAAGCAAAACTATTTCATAATTTACCAAAACCACTCTGGCATTGTAAAGAAAGCCTAGGCATTTTATAGAACGCCTGGATTTCACACATTGCCGGCGACATATATATATCTAAAGACTAAAGTGGCAGCCGCAGATCACATGACTTGACCATACATAATATGTGGAAGTAGAGTAGTTTTTCTCACTGTCAGATAAGGTTTTACTATGAAAATTGAACTGTAGACAGGCCACACATTTATACACGTCTCAAAATAAAAGTCGTGATACTAAATATTGGGCCAATACACAGACTGCTCTAGAAATATAGAAATCGTTTACAATTCTAATAACTCGCAAAGGTAATAGGCTAGTACTTATTTTATTGAATATAAAATAACTTTAAGGTGGGGATGTGGGGGACGTGAGAAAAGGTAAGTTTTTTTTGCCGTTTTTTGTTAAACTTAAAGAAAATAGGCTATTGCTTCAGCACAAACATGGAGTCTAATTTTCTTCGCGTGGTGATATCAACAGTTCTTGAATATCTGACAAGGGGTGTCCTGGAATTTAATGATAACTTTTTCTCTTTATTTAAAAAGTTTCCTAACTAATGTTGTTATAATCATGACAGATTTTCAAGAAATGTTGACGTCACCATGTGAAGAAAATTAAACTATGTTTGTACTGAAGCAATAGGCCTACTTTATTTATTTTAACAAAAAAATAATGTTTTGTCAGAATAACTGCAAAAACACCGGCCTTCTCTCACGTTCCCTACAACGCCACCTTAAGCTTACTTTGTTTATTGATATAGTCTATTTTTATATATAATATATAATAAAATTAGGCCTATTGAATAA
This sequence comes from Timema bartmani, assembly GCA_902151455.1. Lineage (NCBI taxonomy): Eukaryota > Metazoa > Arthropoda > Insecta > Phasmatodea > Timematidae > Timema > Timema bartmani. Next base: position 102,467 of record CABFWB010002350.1, read on the forward strand.
ACTAGCCAAACTTTCATTATTTTCAAGATAGGATGATGTGAGTTGATGAAATGATACAACTAGCTGATAAAATAATGACTACGTATATAAAGTGACCCGACTAGAGGATGAGGTGACACTAATGGAGGATGAGTGACATGACTAGGACAGAGAAAGGTGTGCTCACCGTTTTGGACAGTATGCACGAATCGTTAAGGTAGAGGTGATGTGTCTCCCAACGCCTCAGGAACTTGGAACTTAGGATCTTGCTGATGACTGTCCTCGTGTGGTTCAAATAGCAGACCTGAATATCTCCTTCTCGTAAGAGTTTGAATCTGGGACCCGGCCCGGGGGTAAAAGAGCTCACGGAATGAGTGAGGGGGGCCAGCAGAGCGCTTTGTTGCACAGGAGACATAGGGATACTACCACCAGGGGACGCCGAAGAACTGCCCGATTCGACAGAGTTCTGGCGAGATGTGACGGCTGACGACGGCAGTGAAGACGACTGGGGTGTGGTGATCCAGTCCGGGGAGGGCGCCGGAGACACGTTGGCGGAGGAAGAACTCGCGACCGAACCGTTTGACAACGGGGGCTGCCAACGTCGGTGGTCTTCGGTGCGGTGTTGGTTGACGTGGACTACCAGCGTCGTTGGTTCCCTGTGGCAACTGTTACTCCTTGAATTGTTCGCGCTACTGTTGCTACTGGAACTGTTAGCACTGCAAATTATGTCACTAGTCTTTCCGGCCGCGCACTTTGACGTCACCGCGGAGGACACGCGTTTTTTCCAACGTCCGGCTCGCTGAGGGGGCGGCAGCACCTCCTGCGTCGTAGGGACAACGGCGGTGGGTACCTCATGTTGGCCGTTCTCGACCGGCGGCTCCTTCCCTATCTCCCCTGTAGGACCCATGGCTGGATTCGAACAGACTATCTCTTCGCCACCGCGGTTCTTTCGTCCGAACGGCTTAGAGAAGCAGAACATTAATGCCACACACGACGACACCTTGACGGATTATCTTTAGTACTTGTTCACGAATAAAGGGCTCTAACACTGTCGTCATGAAACTACTTCGATATTGTTTATCTCATAGCCTTATTACTTTTAGTTTAATTTATGGCATGATTACACCATGCACCTTCACGACACTTTGAAGACAAAATGACATGTTTCAAACCATTAAGTTTGTTTACACATAAAATCTGTCATTTAAGTTAAAATAATTATTGAAGCTTAACGAATTCAAACATCTTATGGACGCTTTTTAATAGACACACTGAAATATTAACAATAACTCTAATGAATAAAAAATAAAATAGTATTGGGGCAAAATATTGTATGCTATAAACACGACATTAAACAAAATAGAGGTCAGTGAGCTAGCTATAGTCCAATCAATAGGCTATATGGACAATTTTTAAAGGCAGCATTTTAAACGTAGCGTACATTTAAGTAAACTAAGTCTATACAGAAATAAATTAATTGATCTAAAATGGAAGACACTTTGGCAAACGTCGTATAACCACGATTTATATAGTCACTACACCTTCATAGTATCGCTATGCTGTTTATAAATTCCGTATATGAAACATCGTAATTAATATGTTTGTTTTGAAACAATGGTACATTTTAGTTGTAAAACAAATTCCCTCTGTTTAAACTGTTGCTTGAGGAAAATTAGGCTGTAATTAGGCATTAGAATACACACCGTGGAGGCTACAAATAATGGAATGCACTCTTAAGCCATTAAAGCACACGTAAACATTGGAAGTAAAACTGTGTTGAAATACTGAAAATGTATAGAAAGATTTGGAAGAACCGTCTTTATATACTCCTACATTCATATGCATCTAGAAGTTCATCGTTATACGGTCTAAACGCACTGCACCACGGTCTAACTTGGAAGTGAAATGGGACAGACAGTTCGATAGGGCATTTTAAAACACGGCAGACACCCAGTTGTCCGACAGTCGAAGGCTCCAATCAAAACTTGACCAACTAATGATGTATCAAAGATCCCACTCTTCTAGGCGCAACAACGCATCACTCGAGATTACCACATCTTCAAACAAGTCACACACAACAGCTGTAGTCCGCTACTACCACACAACATCGATAACCAGCTATAAATCACAAGGTAAACGATATTCCCCTCGATACTATGAGTCGATTCCATTTGTTACTAATCGAAACTAGTCGTGACAGCGTCCGTACGTTGGTTACTTGAGTACATCAGGCTGTCGCCAGCAAGATTTCCATATAGTTCATATAATGACCACTACACCTCTCTGTTTATAATTAGAAAGATGAATATTTAACTATAAGCGTTGAATTAATATCAAAGTCTAACCGATAACGCGGTGCAATCGTGAATATTTCGCCAATGTGCCAACAATTACAATTATTTATAATAGTGTAACAAACAGACATACTACTTCTATTTGCCATTTTGGAAAATTAATAAGAATAATAAATCATTTCATTTCATTCCAATTCATTTATTTTTCTCTTAAGATCAAAGTGCAAAATAAATATTTGATTACACATTACAATCCCGAAGTACAAGTACATAAAACATATTTTCAAGTCTTGCATTTAATATAAAAATAAAAACATTACACATAATATACCATGTTCTCTTATAGTTTTTACACATACTGTTGACCCTTTTCTTAACGTATCAAGTCCTTAATTTTACTTTTCGCTACATCTATTTGAGTTATATATCTTGTAGTAGCTTGAATGATTTGAGAATGGTACATCATATTCTTGTCCACCATAATTATTAATTTGAGCATTTGCCTATTGTGTCCTCTTCTTTCATTAGATATAAAGGGGGTGCTATTTGAATGTCTGCACATTAGTTTGTATTTGTTTAAATGGTAATATTCTATGATAAGGCTGTATTTATAAAGTTGGTTTAGAAATTAGGAGAAGAATATTATTTTGAGAGTTGTGTGCATGTTTTTATGCATTTTTGGTAATACCAAATATAGTTTTCAGGATTTTTTTCTTGTGAATGTGGAATTTTAATAGTATAACAATATTTAACTGCTGTCCCCCTAATCCCCTGCCAATCCTCTTCACAGGTAGCTATATCATAATATATTATTATTTATTGAACTAATAATTTATATTATTATTATTATTATTATTATTATTTTGGTATTCCTTTACCCTGGAAAGTAGTTTTACCCTGACTGGTTTTCATATGGCCCTATCTTATAAGTTGGGTCATAGCATATAAGGTAGGCTTGCTCTATTTCGGGTTAAATGAAGAGTGCATTCTAAGGTGACAACATACTTTTATCAATCCCTTTAGCTTAATGCTTTTTTTGGGAGGGGGTAAGGGGGGGGCGGGAAATATGTCCCATAGATGATATTTGACAATGATTAGTCCTAGGTAAGTATGACTGCTACGGCCGAATTTTTGTTTCAGTACTAACTTGTTTGCGTCCAGTTGTATAAACAATTATATATGTGATGTTGATTCATGCATAGTGAATTTTAGGAGAACATGTATACAACTTTAGTGCCGCTGAATTTATTATTAGACTATGGTCATTCGTTCATTTTTATTGTATTTCATTTTGTTCTTGTAAGCGGTATTCGGCCATTAGGAAGATCTAGTGTACTGTTTGTATTTCGGTGTTGTCTGCGTTTAGATTTTGAGGGAGGGGGGATGAGATAGCGAGTTTCCCAACTATGTGCATTCTAAATTAGAAAAGTTCCCAGATTAAAACGTTGAGAACAACTGGATGTATGAGGGTATGGGATTAACAGGGTGGGCAGGGGTTCTCTCCGCGGAAAATGGTAAAATTGTATGTGATAATCGAGCCTTAAATAGAGGCTTTAGGCAACAGTATTTTTAAAAGTTATTTGTAAATTATGGATTTTTTAAAGTTAAGAGTTATTTGTTTGTTTTCCCTACGATCTACTACAGAAAGTATCTCCTTTCAATGTTTGATTAGCTATTAGGTTGGGAACTTTGAAGAGTAGGAAGTGAAAGTTGGGAAATTTAAAATTTGTTTGTGAAAGTCTGTGGTAAAGAACTAACATAGTCAAAAGTACTGTGATATAGAGTAATTAACTTCCCAAATCAAGATCTCGATGCTCCACAAAAATTCCCAATTTTCAAGTTATTTTTTCCAGCATTGTAGGATGTTGTAACACTTTACTTGTTTTATGATTGTATTGGCGTAAATTAAGTATAGGTTAGGTACTAATAGATATAGCACCATGTCCTACTACCCATTTGGGTTATATGCTGCTCCTAATATTAGGCCTTGTGGTAGTCTCATACTTATAATTTTGATCTGATTCTTTTGTGTACTAATTTGTTCATAAAAATAATGTTAGTAAGATATTCTCCAAATAGTCTTAATTAAGGTCCACACATTCCAATAATACTTTGTGAATTTATTAATATATCAATGATGGCCATATCAAAAACTTTTTAAGGTCAATAAATAGTGCCAAAAAGTGCGTGTTACTGTTTAGGGTTCTGTAAATTTTATTTTTTTAAACTCCCTAGAAGATTTTTAGCACTTTTATATTTTTAATCCATACTGCTATGTTTTTATTATATTGAATTTATCCAAGCAATATATCAATTTGCTAGCCATGTATCTTTCTAATACCATTTTCTTAAATGTTGGTAGTATATGTATTGGTTAAGAACAGTTATCTCTACAATATAATATATGGACATAAACACACCCTTTGCAAAGGACCAAAGTGTGACGCTCAAGTTTATCGTCTGATTGATTGTGAGGGGACAGATTTAACGGCATATTTCAATGTTCTTGCGTGAAAAAATGTATTTGATTATTATAAGCCTTATTGTTTGAAAATAGTGAAGTATTATACCACATTTGGCTAAAGAAAATATTACATTAAAGGATATAAATTCAGTTTTGCAGGTGATATATTAGGCCTACAAATACTAACAGCATCTTTAATGTATTACCTAAAATATGTAGCTATTACCTAAATTGTTTACATTATTCTAGCCCTATATATTTAAAGTTGGTTCTTGGCTTGAATATTTCTTTCAGAAACCATATTATATTGAAATACGGTAGCTAAAAAATTGATTACATTTTTGTTCGAATGACAAACTTTGTGTAGAAGCCTCACGTTCAAAAGATCATTTAGGTTATAGGCCTGCAGGAAGTATATTAGCCTACATCAACTTATTTAAAGAAATAAGTCACGAGGGACAGACTTAGTTATGCTCTTCAAATCTTTTACTAACACATTTATATCATTTAACCAGTAGCGTACTCACGGGGAGGTTGAGGGGGCTTGACCTCCTACCGTAGTTTGGGGATGCCCCGAGATCTACGCAGATCCGAAGAGAAAATTAAATTGGGGGGTGGGGGCGGGGGGGGACCCTTGACCAGTTAACATTGTGATCAAAGAAAATATCAAGTATCAAACATCCTTGTGTTATTTCTCCATAGTAGTATTATTGATGTTCTTGCAGTCTAGGAAGTGGCATGATTCCTAAAGATTACGGCTGGTTCTAAATCACCCAGTTTCACACGTGGCTCAATCGAGAAGTTGCACAGTGGCTAGACATTTACCTATTATAAATAATCGTTGATATTTGTAACAGTAGGTCTATGTGACGGTTAAGCCAACTTTAATTTAGGCCTGTTTATTTAATATATTTGTTAGATTATTACGTTTAAAATAGTAAAAATATCAATTATCCAGCTAACAAATCCCAATAAAAAAAACTTTCCAAAAAAGCTACTAGGTGTCTACAATGGTAAAAAAAATAATTCTCCAGCGGTTTGGGGTGCGACCTCCCCCAAACCCATTTGATTCCCCTACTTCACAATCCTGTGTATGCTACTGCATTTAACTAAACATACATTAATGTATCTAATATATTTATACAAATTAATGAATGATGTAAAAATGCCAAATTGCCTTGTATGTGTGTAAAAGAAAAAGAGATATTCGAAGATTTCTTTCCCACTTACACAATGATGTGTAGACGACAGCTTAAAAATTTCGGCCACAGATGTTCATTTGGTTTTTTATAGAGATTAATAGCCTGTAATCAGCGTAGTCTAAGTAACAAAATGATCTCGGGCCTTGCCTACTTATGAAATTTTCGAGACGTCGTCTGCACACCATTATGTAGTAGATAAAGAAACTTTCGGGTATCTCCTTCTCTCCTACACACATTCAATTGTAAATGGCCTTTTTGACATATTTCTCTAAATTGTAATAATATATTTGATATATCAATGTATGTGATCATTAAATAAAATAAATGTGTTACTAAAATATTTGAACATCACTAAGCTAGAAACTTGTAATTTTATTTTATTTAAAATAAGTTGATGTAGGCCAATGTATATAATGATTTTGGAAGGAAGCCCGTTTAGTAAGACCTTTTTCGTACAAAAATACAACTATATAGTAGTATTTTGGTAGGATGAAAGACCTTCATGAAGGGACTTCCTTCTTCTGTTGTAGAAGGCCATTTATCCAACCAAAATACAGTCTGATTTCAGTAGGAAGAATAGTATGACATTTCTGGAAAAGTTACTAGGTTGCCAGAACGTATCCCTACACCAAAATATATGGTTTGAAAGACCATAACATATTAAGCGACCGGCACTTTTGACAAGCAAAGTTTTGAAACCAAGAAAACAAGAAAAGTTATAATAGTAAAACTAAATGACAATTTTAATTTTTTTAATTAAAAGGCGAATTAAAAAATAGTGTCAAGAAAATCTCCGTTTCAACCATTTTTCATATGTATCAATTATTATTTAATGTTCATACAATAAGGCCCATGGTGTAAAGAGAATAGTTAAGAGAATAGAGATGAGCCCACGCGCATGCTTACCCCCACCTCACCACATTGCTGCCTGTCACTGTGACGTCACCTGGGTTGCAAGCTACCCAAGTTTTCACACATTTTTAGTTTCTTTTCAACAGATTCAAGCGCCAATCCATTCTACACGTTCCATCAAAACAATAAATTCGTCATGCCAAATTGTGCAGTATATGGCTGCCATAATCATTTACATAAGACAAAAGGTAGTTCAATTAAATACTTCCTATTTCCACAAAGTGAAGGTGTCAACGCAAAATGGGTTGCAGCATGCAAAAGAAAATGAAAATAAATATCAAGAATGGTGAGTAAAAAAGTGTTCATTTATAAAATATTATTATTTAAATGTGTTTTTAAGCTATTTTAAGTTTCGATATTTTGTCTCCAGCTATAATATGTTCCATACACTTCGGACCAGAATCTTTTACGAAAAGCAGAGCGGAGATTATGCTAAATTTTTATTCACCTTAAAAATGTCGAAAGCTGAAAGACGATTCAGTTTCATCGTTACACCTTCCACTCAAAGAACACAAAAATCAAGATAATCAACGCTTTGAAAGACACAAGAAAAGAGAAAGAAATATTGGCAACAGCTTCGACAAATTCGTGGTAAGCCCTATTGTACTATTTAAAATATGTTCACCACAGCTCATTGACTGTTCTGGCTGTGCATATATAATTACGCTAAAGGGGCAGGGATGAGAAACTATTTAGTAAAACCTCTCCCAATGCACCCAGCTGGAATTCGAACCCCGATCTCCCCATCACCGTAAACAAAACTAAATTAACTTGTCATTTATAGCTCATGCCCCCCAATGCGCGTTTTACCTTTATCTAAATTGATTACTAAGACACCTAAATAATTCTTTTTCAGTACATTTTATATAACTTATAAACTACCGTCAGAGGATTTCAGATTATTATACTATTATAAAATGACATTAGTTTGCATAGCTTTCATTTTTACTGAAAGATAGCTATTATTTCTATATTTGGTCCAAAACCCTCATTAAAAGTAGTTTTGTTTAATTTTTCAGCAGGAACTGCCAGTATTAATTGAGGAATGTGAAAAATTTCCAAAAGAAAGGTCAACATTTTTGCTATCTGAATTTGGTCTTATCAACTGCAAGTCACCTCCTAATGATCTATTGCATCTAAATAATAGGTATTTGAAATACAGTATATTACATGTCTTCTTGTGTAAAACAATTTCGTGAATATTCAAAAAGAAAGGTCAACATTTTTGCTATCTGAATTTGGTCTTATCAACTGCAAGTCACCTCCTAATGATCTATTACATCTAAATAATAGGTATTTGAAATACAGTATATTACATGTCTTCTTGTGTAAAACATTTTCGTGAATATTCAGACATATTGTTTGAAAGAAGGATTTTTTTTTAGTAATGGTTATTAATTGCATAAGTAACTACAGTTGAAATACCAGTGCTGGTATTTTAAAAGAATGTTTTGCAATTGTTTTGCTTCACATTATGTAGTTGGAGAAAATAATAAATATGTATATTTTTATTATAAATAATGTAAATGCATCATTTATTTTTCGAAGATTTATTTTCACGGGTTCATCAATAAAATCTAATATGTGAACTTGTTTAAGCTAATTAATTTAAATTGGAAGATTTATTAATTAATACATTGAACACATAAGCCAGCCCAAGTGCATACGGATGGGATTCAAGCCCCGACCAACCCGTCAATGGCAACCTAGAGTAATGTGGTTCTAGTGATTCAGGCCACGAAGGCTCCAATGAGGATGTAATACTCGTAGAATGTTGAGTTGAGAGGTAGTTCTAACACTTTTTAATTATTTAAAACACTTTATTTAAACAAATACGGTACCTTATGCAATTATAGTGTGTCTAAAATAATAATGGCTGATGATCTTCTAACACATTCATTTTAACTTAGATGCTTCCATGGCCAAATACTAGAATTCTGTTTTTGAGCAGATTAGGCCTACCTCTCTTGTTGAGATTATCGGTGTTTCTGTGAAAAATACGTATGAATTTCATTTTCAGAACTATTTCCTTGTATTAGTATCTGTAATTCATGTAAGAATACACGTAGATGAACAATTAAATGTGACTAAAATCAAAACAAACTTTTTAAGCCCGCAAATTGAAATTTCCGAAGATATTGTTATGAAAATGACTGAAAAAATAAAAGAGCTTGAAGAAGAAAATTATCGTTTGAATACCACAGCAGGAGATGTCTTAACGTCTAACAGAGAGTTGAGAAAAGAAAAGCAAATGTTAGTAGACAAATTAATGGAAGTTAAAAGCCAAATTAATGAAACTGCCGATGAAAAGGTTAGAGAAATTCTGTCGCGATATTTTACTCCTGGCCAAATACGAAATATCCTAACTAAGAAAAAAAGACTTCATAGGTCTGGTGAAGATACTGCAGCAGCGATTTCTCTTGGGGGTATGGGCGCTAAGGCTTACAGATATCTGAGAAATAAGTTAAATTACCATCAGTTTCAACTTTGCGTATATGGGCTACTAAGATTGACTGCATTCCAGAAATACTAAATGATGTAATTCTTTTAATAAAACTAAAAGTCAAAACATTCTTAGAAAAAGAACGTGTATACTATGATGAAATGCACGTTTCCAAACTACTCTGCTTTGACACAACAAAAGAAAATAGTCTAGGTCCAAATTCAACAGTTCAGGTTTTTATGTCTCGGGGTATTATTGGCAAGTGGAAGCAGCTTCTTTTTTTTATATAATTTCGATACTCCAATGACAGCAAACTTGCTAAGACAATTAATCATACAACTAGAATCTATTAAGTATCCTGTTTTGTCTGTAACAAGTGACATGGGAGGATCTAACAGAAGT